>JAACNH010000260.1:116376-259964 GCA_019447015.1 Hymenochirus boettgeri | reverse complement strand
GATAGCGAAGAAGATAGATACAAGATATGATAGGATAGAGATGATAGCAGAGATGATGTAATATAGATAGATAAGAGGAAGAAAATAGTTAAATAGCAGAGAGGATAGATAGATAGCGATAAGTAGATAAGATAGAAGCAGAGATAGATAGATAATAATAGGATAGCTGATAGATAGAAGATAGTAGAAATAGGCATAGTAGATAGATAGAAAGAGATCAGATAGAATCCGAGAATAGATAATATAGAGATAGATAGACGTAGAGAAAGATAATAGCAGAGATAGATATGATAAGCATCTAGATAGATAGATAGCAGAGATAGATAGATAGATAGAGTAGTAATGATAGAATAGAGATAGGTAGAATAGAAATGATAGAATAGATATAAGATGTATATAGATAGATAAATAGAACGGTAGCAAAATAGATATATCGAGAGATATATAAAATAGATAGATAGAGATAGATAGATAGAATAGGAGATATGAATAATAGTCAAATATATAGAGATAGATAGTATAGTACTAATAGGAGAGAACGTAGATAAAAGAATAGATAGCTAGATCAGAGATAGATAGATAGAGAGCCATAGATAGCATAGAGATAGATACAGATAGATATAGATAGATGAGTAATGTAGATATAATAGATAGATAGATAATATAGAGAGGATAGCAGAGTAGAAGATGATAAATAGTAATAGAGCAGAGATAGATAAATTCAGAGATAGATAGATAGAAAGAATCAGAGAGCAGAGAGTAGCATGATAGATACATTGCAGAGAAAATAGATAGATAAATAACATAGCAAGATAAATAGATAGCAAGCAGAGTAGAGAGAGAGAGAGGAGAGAGAGCGGATAGCGTGATAGATACTACAGAAATTAGTCGAGAGATCAGAATAGATCGATATATAGCGGTAATAGCATAGAGATAGATAGATAGTAGTATAGATAGATGATATAGATAGATAGATATAGATAGCAGAGATAGATGGATAGGCAGAGATAGAGTGGGATCGAGATAATATAGAAGATAGATAGCAGAGATAGATAAATATCATATATAGATGATATCAAGATACGATAGATAGTAGTAGATAGAAAGCAGAGGAGAGAGAATAGCATAGCAGTGATAGATACATTGCAGAGATAAATAGAGATAAATAATCGGCAGCAGATAATGATAGATAGATAGTAGCGATAGTAGATAGATAAATAGATAGATAGATAGAAAGCAGAGAGAGAGAGAGATAGCTGTGATAGATACATAGCAGAGATAAATAGATAGATAGTAGAGATAGATAGATAGATAGATAGATAGATAGATAGATGGATAGCAGAGATAGATGGATAGCAGAGATAGATGGATAGCAGCGATAGATGAAGATAAATACTAGATAGATAGATCAGAGATGAGATAAAATATCGAGCTAGCATAAACTAATATCAGCAGATAGATCGATAGATAGATAGTCGATAGATTAGCAGCAGATAGATAGCTAGCAGGAGATAGATAGATAGATCGATAGCAGCATGATAAATCAAATAATTGAAATATGCAGATAATGGTACATTATACAGATGTATTAGATAATAGTATATGTAGATATAGCGGAATCAGAAAATATCATGATGATAGCAGAAGATCAGATGACAGCTTGAGATGACGCAAACTATCACTCCCCAAGAACTACTACGACCCCTAGATAGTAGACAGATCGCCGCAGCAGAGATAATAGTCATAAGTGATATATCGCTAAGAGATCAAATAATAGGTATATCGTAGGTCCAGCCAATATAAAGCATGCGCCAACGTTCATTGAGATCGATAATCAGTAGTAGAACACGTAGATCGCATGTAGTATGGAGAAGATATAGATAGTAGTGATAGAATATAGACAGGATGTAAGATAGAATGCGACACGAATGAATAGCTAGATAAGTCGCCGGGTGTAAACATACGAGTAGTAGAGATCGAATAATAATGGATCTAGCTAGATGTAGAAATTAAATAGATAAAAGAGAGATAGACAATTGATAGTAGATAGCAGAGATAGATGCAAATGAGATAGAGATGATGATAGATAGATAGATAGATAGATAGATAGATAGATAGAAGAGAATAAATTTCATGAGAAGTAGTAGGTAGGTAGGTAGGTAGATGAAACGATGTATATAATAGTGATTAGATGTAGTGCCTAGATAGATATAGGAGATATAGATAGATAGAATAGAAGATAGAGCAGGATAGATATGACAAGACAGATAGATAGCTGAGATAGCAGAGATAGATATACATAGCAGAGATAAAGTAAATATCAGAGATAGAAGATAGCAGAGATAGATAGATAGATTGCCAGAGATAGATCAATACAGACGATAGTAACGATATGCATAGAAGATAGATAGCAAGATAGTATAGCAGAAAGATAGAAGAAGATAGATGATCGATAGATAGATAGATAGCAGAGTAGATAGTATAGAAATATAGCAGATAAGATGATGCGATATAGCGATAGAGAGAGATAGAATGAGATAGATAGATAATAGCGGTAGAAATAGAGTAGATAGATAGCGATAGCGATAGATATGCATAGATAGAGAGATAGATAGAGTAGCATGAGATATAGATAGAGACGATAGATAATGCGTAGATAGAGGATAGATAGTCAAGATAGATTCATAAGATAGATAGATAGATAAGTATAGATAGATAGATAGATAGATAGATACAGAGATAGACTAATATATAGATAGATAGATAGAAGATAGAAACATTAGAAGATAAGAGATAGAATCGCAGATAGATAGATATAGCGATAGATAGAAGATAGATAGTCGAGATAGATAATGCAGAGAGTAGATAGGATAGATACATAAGATAGATAGATCGATAGATAGATACATAATTAGATAGATTGATAGCCAGAGATAGCTAATAATTAATAACTTATATTAAATATTAAATATATATAAATATATAATCTATAGAGACTAGTTTTAGGGCACTGCGAAAAGAGTCTACCTTGACGTGGTAGCAGGGTTTCCAAATCTTTGGCAACTCTTTTATTCTACAGATATCGGTAGGGCTTTCTAATGTAAGTACCAGTTCGCACCCAACAGGTGTTTTAGTGTTTTTCTAAAACATAGAGAAGCCGTATAACCATCTTTCCAAAAAAAAGTTTATGAAATTTGCCTGCCCACGCGATAAGCAGAACCCACAGACTAGCCACGCCTACACATTAAGGGTCCCACTGGCTCACTTTACCACCAGCGGCGGGGCACTATTCCCTAAGGCCTCCAGTACCTTTATATCTATAATGCAACTCACTGTTAGACATACCAGACCAACAGAGGCCTCCTTTTCTAGTAGAACTTCAACCACCTCAGGCAAATTCAGGAACTCATCGCCTTTTCTGTGATGGCCGTTCCCTACACACCAATCAATGTCAGGGAAATTGAAGTCCCCAAATGAGCACACTACCCAAACTTGCACAGGCCCTTGCCAAACTTCATATGAAGTTCGCCTACTCACCTCCTCTCGGCTAGCATTTGGCGGCTTAATCAGACACAACAAGGACATACCCCCCATTTCCTGTTGCCTAATCCACCCATATTGGGCTCCGCTGTATCATCCATATCACACCAGTTTATCTCTTCTTTAATTTGGCAACAATTCTTTTTAACATATACACATACTCCTACCCCCTTTCCTTGTTTCTCTGTCCTGCCTAAAACAAGGCATAATTCACATCTAAAATCTGGTTCATCCAGGGATACTTCCTGATTGCCGTTTGGAGTCAGGAAGGAATTTCCCCCCCCACCCCTTTTGCTGTTTTTTTTTTGCCTTCCTCTGGATCAACTGTTAGGTAGGGCTTTAAAAAAAAAAAAAAAAAAAAGGGTTGAATAGGTGTGGACTTGATGGACGTATGTAAACTAGCCATTGTGTTCTAATGGGATTGTAAATCTACGATGTAATCAGTTTACGATCATTAATTATGACATTATCGTAAATTAACGAAACGCGATATATGATTTATGACTCCATAGAATACCATGTGGTATTAATTAACCAACGTTTGGCATAATGTAGATTGTGGCCCTACATTTATGGCCGCTGTTGTACATTATTGATAACACGCGGTATTTTGTTTATAAATATGGCCCTTAACACAGTAAGGTGGCAGATACACTTATTGGTCATGTTTCGTACTGGTTACTGGTCATGTTCCATACTGATCATGGTCCGTACTGGCCTGTTCCTTACTGGTCATGTTCTGTACGGTTACTGGTCATGTTCCATAATGATCATGTTCCGTACTGGCCATGTTCTGTACTGTTTACTGGTCAGTGTTCCATACCGATCATGTCCTTACTGGCCATGTTACCTTACTGGTCATGTTCCATACTATAAGTTCCGTACTGGCCATGTTCCTTCCTGGTCATGTCTGTACTGGTTACTGGTATGTTCAATACCGATCATGTTCCGTACTGGCCATGTTCCCTTCCTGGTCATGTTCTGTACTGACTGGTCATGTTCCATACCGATCATGTTCGTACTGGCCATGTTCTTACGGGTCATGTTTGTACTGGTTACTGGTCATGGTTCCATACCGATCATGTTCCATACTGGTCATGTTTCGTATTGGTCATGTTTCGTACTGGTTACGGACATGTTCACATATTGATCAATGTTCCGTATGGTCATGTTCCGTACTGGTCATGTTTCGTGTGTGGCATGTTCCGTACTGGCCATATTATGTACTGGTTACTGGTCATGTTCCGTATGGCCATGTTCCTTACTGGTCATGTTCTGTACTGGTTACTGGTCATGTACCGTACTGGCTATGTTCGTTACGGTAATGTTCCGTGACTGGCCAGTTCGTACGTGCATGTTCGGTACTGGTCATGTTTCGTGGCATGTTCCGTACTGGCCATATTATGTACTGGTTTACTGGTCATGTTTAGTACTGGGTCATGTTCCGTACTGGTCATGTTTCGTGTTGGCCATGTTCCGTACTGCCATGTTCCGAACTGGCCATATTATGTACTGGCTACTGGAATGTTCCGAAACTGGCCATGTTCTGTACTGGTTACTGGTCATGTTCCGTACTGGTCATGTTCCGTACTGGCCATATTATGTACTGGTCATGTTGTAGGTACTTTAATGTAATGTTGTCCACTTTATGGGTTTCACGGAGATGTTCAATACCCCATAGATACATGTGCAGGACAGATGGCACTGTGAAGGTGAACTAAATAAAACAAGAAGGTAACCTTCATCAAGGACTCTATAATCACACAGTGTCGTAAATACAAACCATCTACTTCACTAATTCTATTTACCGGTATTATATCTTCAGAACACAAATTCACATCATTGATGACTTATCCCAGAATGCATTTCAACCGATGTCCATTATTTCTCATTTTGTAGAAATGGCCTATGAGAGCGAGGTTGTAGGCGGAGGTTTGGGAGCTGAAGTACCAGTAGAGGCATGGCGAGCAAAGACCAATGATATCTTCCATCTTTATTTCAATAAAGTTTTAAACCTTCCGTCTACTGTATTGTAGCGGATTAAAGTTAAACAATCCTCCTTATTCCCACAGCGTGTAGTTTGGGTTAGGAATCAAATTAAAAGGCAAGTAGAATCATTTTTTTATTAGCATTTCCTAAAATTCTATAAAAAAGGGGGGGGCGGAACGTCTTTATAAAGGAACAAAGGTGACATCACAAACATTGTCTATGACTTCACTAGCAAGTCTCAATATCATGGTCAATAGAACAAAAAAAAAAAAAAAAAAGAAAAGAAGTAGTTCTGGAAGTAATATCAGCCGGGAAGACGACTGACATCTCTATTTCACTGCATTTAGAGCTAGTATTATAGAATGAAGCATTTGAATTTTAGCTTTAGTTGCCTTTGCATGTAGATTGCAGGATGAGCGTAGCTATTGAATCGACAGTAGCAGTTTCCACGCACATTCCTGTCTATCTGTGACAAGGTTACTTCTCTTTTCTTTCTGGCAAAAATGAAAAGGATAAAAGAAACAATTCGCTCCCTGCCCACCCAGTGTAGACCCCGTGAACTGCACATCACACAGCGAAGCTGTGATACACTGGACCCAATTAGATGGGATAATGAGACTTCTTCCAAAGACTCACAGCAGATTTATGGCCCTATTGGTCCCTCATATGAGTAGAAAGGTCCCAGATGATTGACCGTTGTTGGTGTGGCAGCCCCTGGGCTGGAATTGTTTCTTTCGTTCCTCTATCTGTAACTGCGTGATTATGGGGAATTAGGTTTCAGGTCTATAAAGGGGGCATCATGTCAAACCAACTCCTCCCTTGGTTAAGTCTGTTCAATGAGGCCTTCAAAAAGCCATTAACGTGGGGACATTATTGCTGCAAGTTTGTCGTGGTCATAAGTAATACGATAGCGTAAATAAACTACCGATCGTAGATCTACAACCGTGATCATACATTCCTGATAGCCCCATGTTAATACCATTGCGATATTTTTACTAACCGCATGGTATCTTAGAACCGTACACTTAGGGCTTGAAGGTTCGCAAATTTATGGCTGCGCGTATATAAACTATACCGTGGGTTTATAAATATGGCCCAAAGCCACAGGTGCTCACTTATTCAAAGATACACCTGTGTTAGATCTAGACCTCCTGCCAGTTTTTAATGCCTCCCTCCTCCCTTAGCCAGTGGCTTTGACATGCTCAGTTTGCTTCACTTAGAAAGAGAGTAGCTTGTCCCAATGGGATACTACTATTTTTAATAATGTTTGTTCTGTGCTATAAGGCCGAGGTCACACTATAGAGTGTCCGAGTGCTCTGGAAATGCGCATGCAAATGATTCGCGTTTTGGGTGTGCTCATGCACTTTGTAATTGTCAATGTTGCGCAATCGAGCGCATACGATTGTGCATAAAAGTGGATCACATGCCCTCCGATTAGCGGACCGCAGCTCCCCTAGTTTGGCCATTCCAACTGGCCCACAGAGTGTGCGCTTTTTAACATTCAATAGGATCACGGGTTAAAACAATGCTGTGTGTCCTGCCCTGAATCTGGCATCATCCATCAGATGTTACCTTTATGTAGGTCTATTGCAGTTAGAAATGTCTACACACATCTAATTGGCGTCTGCAGATCAATAGCTACTTTAGACTATTCATTGTACTTTTTAAAGCATTGATGAATATGCGGTATGCAATTGATACATGCCATTCCAAGTAAAATGGGTAAAGTCCACAACTAAGACGATATTACATTCTATACAATAAACCATCAACTTGCAGCTGTTTAATCCAAATGTCTCCTTTAAAGGAGAATTCTACCATAAAACCATTCCCTTGTCTCCTAGATTAGAAAATACATTACTTATCTGTATAGACTGTGGACCTATATGATATGATGATATATAAATTCAATATAAATACAATAAAATCTACACAAACACCCAGTACCTTTTTTTTTACCCCCCTCCCTTTTGCACAAGGAATAGAAGTATGGATAATTCCTCTCTCACTGGGCAAACCACACTGAGAGATGTCCAAGATCACTGAGCGTGAGGTAGGTGGAGGAATTCTATAATAAACATTTTAACGGTGTGTGTCGTTGGTTAGGAATTCTTCATTGGTTTAATAAGCAGTGCTTTGGGGTATAAAGTAAAGGGGAAATGTGTATAGAGCCTTAAGAAAACTTAACCTAATTTACATTGTGACGTAAGTTATAAAACAGAAACGGGCGGTTAAAACAATATTCACAAAGTAGCGGAATTACAGAGCGGTCCTTGCTCTCCCTATATGATGGACTGAGCATGTCCAGGAATTCCATCTCTGAGCATGTGGGGAGCTATTTCTGCACTGCGCTCTTGGAGGGGAGAAGACAAACACAAAGCTAATGTTTTTATGTTAAAGGGTAAGGTGTGGTCCTATACAAGTGCTCTTCAGTCAACCAATGTCTTTCAAACAAGCCTAGGGTAGGTCTCTGGCTTTCTCTGGGAACTTAACTTATAGGTTGTGCGTTTACAGTCCCTGGTCTGTCATGTCTGTCTGAGTCTCTGTGACAGTCACATGATGTCTTTTATAAGAAGCCCCACCCCGAACATCGATCTTTTATGAAGCTATTTATAGACCTGCATTCATTTCTGCCCCAGCAGTGGGCATGCTCCAAACCTTAAACTGGAGGCGACCCCAAAATTGGTGATGTCACACATCAACAGTACTACACAAGAAAATCACCCTTTATGCTGGCCTGAACTTTGGATAGCCTGAAGCATGATATCTGGAGTCTTTTAAAGGTAGGAGTGTGATTATTAATAAACACCACTTGAATGGAACACTGAAGTGTTTTACTTATGAGATTTTTGGGGTTTGGATATAGGGATGGACATGCCCTAATAGAAAACACTTACCTAAAAATAAAATTCTTCCACTTCTCTAATGTGCCACAACATGGATTCCTGTTGGCAGTTCAGGTTTCCTACACATTGATACACGTAACCACAAAGGATGAGTTGCAGAACCAAATCTTACCTGTCTTGGAAAATTTAATTTTTTAATGCAAAATTATCATATAAACCCCACCCACTTACCAAGAGAGATTGAACAACTATGATGTCATGAAAATGCAAATATGGCCTTTAAATGTTAAATTAAAGGATAGTTCAAATCAATGTGCAAACTAACAAAAAAAGTAAAAAATGTCTACAGAAAGTCTACTGCCAGATGGAAAAATTGGTCTTCAGCCCAAGGACTAATTCACCCACATCCTCCCCGTACATAGTATATCTAGACAGACATGGACATACACATTGTTCTATCACGGTAAATAATAATTCACCCACATCCTCCCCGTACATAGTATATTCTAGACAGACATGGACATCCACATTGGTTCTATCACAGTAAAATAATTCACCCAATCCTCTCGACATGTTCTATATCTAGACAGACATGGACATAAACATTGGTCTATCACTGTAAATTAATATTCACCCACATCTCCCCGTACATAGTATATCTAGACAGACATGGACATACACATTGTTCTATCACTGTAAATAATAATTCACCCACATCCTCCCTGTACATAGTATATCTAGACCGACATGGACATACACATTGTTCTATCACTGTAATAATAATCACCCACATCCTCCCGACATAGTATATCTAGACAGACATGGACATACACATTGTATCATCACTGTAAATAATAATTCACCACATCCTTCCCGTACAGTATATATCTAGACAGACATGGACATACACATTGTTCTATCACTGTAAAAATAATTCACCCACATCCTCCCCGTACATAGTATATCTGACACGACATGGACATACACATTTTCATCACTGTAAATAATAATTCACCCACATCCTCCTGATACATAGTAATCTAGACAGACATGAACTATACACAATTGTTCTATCACTGTAAATAATAATTCACCACCACATCCTCCCCGTTACATATGATATCTAGACAGACATGGAACATACACATTGTTCTATCACTGTAAATAATAATTCACCCACATCCTCCCGTAAATAGAATATCTATGACAGAGACATGGACATACACATTGTTCTATCACTGTAATAATAATTCACCCACATCCTCCCCGTACATAGTATATCTAGACAGACATGGACATACACATTGTCTCTATCACTGTAAATAATAATTCACCACCATCCTCCCCGTACAATAGTATTCTAGACAGACATGGACATACACATTGTTCTATCACTGGTAAATAATAATTCACCCAATCCTCTCCCGTACATAGTATATTAGACAGACAATGACATACACATTGTTCTATCACTGTAAATAATAATCATCACCACATCCTTCCCCGTAATAGTATATCTAGACAGACATGGAATACACATTGTTTATCACTGTAAATAATAATTTCACCCAAATCCTCCCTCCGTACATAGTATATCTAGACAGACATGGACATACACATTGTTCTATCACTGTAACTAATAATTCACCACCTCCTCCCCGTACATAGTATATCTAGACAGACATGGACATACACATTGTTCTATCACTGTAATAATAATTCACCCACATCCTCCCCGTTACATAGTATATTCTAGACAGAACATGGACCAACACAGTGTTCTATCAGTATAATAATAATCACCCACATCCTCCCCGTACATAGTCATCTAGACAGACATGGACATACACATTGTTCTATCACTGTAAATAATAATTCACCACATCCTCCCCGTAATAGTATATCTAGACAGACATGGAAATAACATGTTCTATCATGTAAATAATATTCACCCACATTCCCCGTACATAGTATATCTAGACAAATGGACATACACATGTTCTATCACTGTAAATATAATTCACCCACATCCTCCCCGTACATAGATACTCGACAGACATGGACATACACATTGTTCTCACGGTAAATAATAATTCACACCACATCCTCCTCCGTACATAGATATCTAGACAGACATGGACATACACATTGTTTTTCTATCACTGTAAATAATAATCACCCAACACATCCTCTCCCGTACATAGTATATCTAGACAACATGGGAGACACATTTTATACGCTTAAATAAAATTCACCCCACATCCTCCCCGTACATAGTAATCTAGACCGACATGGACATACACATTGTTCTATCACTCGTGTAATAATAATTTCACCCATCCTCCCCGTACATAGTATATCTAGACAGACATGGACATACACATTGTTCTATCACTGTAAATAATAATTCACCCACATCCTCCCCGTACATAGTATATCTAGACAGACATGGACATACACATTGTTCTTATCACGTAAATAATAATTCACCCACACCTCCCCGTACATAGTGTATATCTAGTAAAGAATGGACTAACACATGTTCTATCACTGTAAATAATAATTCACCACATCCTCCCCGTACATAGTATATCTAGACAGACATGGACATACACATTGTTCATCACTGTAAAATAATTTCACCCACATCCTCCCCGTACATAGTATATCTAGACAGACATGGACATACACATTGTTCTATCACTGTAAATAATAATTCACCCACATCCTCCCCGTACATAGTATATCTAGAAGACATGGACATACACATTGTTCTATCACGGTAAATAATAATTCACCCACATCCTCCCTGTACATAGTATATCTAGACAGACATGGACATACACATTGTTCTATCACGGTAAATAATAATTCACCCACATCCTCCCCGTACATAGTATATCTAGACAGACATGGACATACACATTGTTCTATCACTGTAATATAATTCACCCACCTCTCCCCGTACTAGTATATCTAGACAGACATGGACATACACATTTTCTATCACTGTAAATAATAATTCACCCACATCCTCCCCGTACTAGTATATCTAGACCGACATGGACATACACATTGTTCTATCACGGTAAATAATAATTCACCCACATCCTCCCCGTACATAGTATATCTAGACAGACATGGACATACACATTGTTCTATCACTGTAAATAATAATTCACACACATCCTCCCCGTACATAGTATATCTAGACCGACATGGACATACACATGTTCATCACGTAATAATAATTCACCCACATCCTCCCCGTACATAGTATATCTAGACAGACATGGACATACACATTGTTCTATCACGGTAAATAATAATTCACCCACATCCTCCCCGTACATAGTATATCTAGACAGACATGGACATACACATTGTTCTATCACTGTAAATAATAATTCACCCACATCCTCCCTGTACATAGTATATCTAGACAGACATGGACATTACAACATTGTTCTATCACTGTAATAAATATTCACCCACATCCTCCCCCGTACATAGTATTCTAGACAGACATGGACATTACACATTGTTCTAGTCACGGTAATCTAATAATTCACCCACATCCTCCCCTACATAGTATATCTAGACAGACATGGACATACACTGTTCTCTCCTGTAAATACTAATTCTCCCCACATCCCCATCCTTCCCCTAGCTATCCTGCCAATACGCTCTGACTACACTAGACCGTACATGTGTATCTATCTATCTATCTATCTATCTATCTATCTATCTATCTATCTCTGATATTTATCTATCTATCTCTGCTATCTATCTATCTATATTATCTATCTATATATCTCTGCTATCTATCTATCTCTTCTATCTGCCTATTTATATCTGATATTTATCTATCTCTGCTATCTATCTATCTATATTATCTATCCATCTATCTCTGCTATCCATCTATCTCTGCTATCCATCTATCTCTGCTATCTATCTATCTATCTCTATCTATCTATCTCTGCTATCTATCTATCTATTTATCTATTTATCTCTGCTATGTATCTATCACAGCTATCTCTCTCTCTCTGCTATCTATCTATTTATCTATCTATTGCTACTATCTATCTATCGATATATCTCTGATATTTATCTATCTCTGCTATCTATCTATCTCTGCTATCTATCTATCTACCTACCTATCTATATATCTATCTATCTCTGTCTATCTGCCTACTACCTACCTATCTTTCTATCTATCACCTATCTATCTCCCTACTCCTGCCAGGAAAGCACTCCTAAAACAATTTAGCTGGCAACTTATTCTTTTTTTTTAAAAAATACCCTTACTGTAACCGACCGGTGAACCCAACTTCCGGCTCCCCCCGAGTGGATGAGACAGATGAGGGACACCCAGCATGGCAAGGAGGGTAGTAGAAGAGAGAGACACCCCCCCCCCGATACCCGAACCGGCGCTGCTGATGAGTCACGATTGCTTCCGGCGCTAACCTGAACTTCCGGCACTGCTGAGTCCCGCTCACAACCTCGCAGCAGCTCAATTGCCGGGGGGAAATGCTGCCTTTTTTTAAAAAAAAAACACAGACTCTACAATGCCGCCATGAGCAACTTTTTCAAGTTGTGTCATGGTAGGAGCGGCGCTGATCAGCGCCGCTTCCTACCATGGACACAACTTGAAAAAATTTTGTGCCATGGCGTCATTTGGTAGAGTCTGTGTTTTTTTTTTTTTTAAAAAAGGCAGCATTTCCCCCGGCAATTGAAGCTGCTGCGAGGTTGTGAGCGGGACTCAGCAAAGTGCCGGAAGTTCAGGTTAGCCGCCGGAAGCAATCGTGACTCATCAGCAGCGCGGCCGTTTCGGTTATCGGGGGGGGGGGGTTGTCCCTTCCTCTCTTCTACTCTACTCCCTCCTTGCCATGCTGGGGTCCCTCATCTGTTCTCATCCACTCGGGGGGAGCCGGAAGTTGGGTTCACCGGTCGGTTTACAGTTAAGGGGTTATTTTTTAAAAAAAAAAGAATAAGTTGCCAGCTAAATTGTTTTAAGGAGGGCTTTTCCCTGGAGGAGTTGGACAATAAGGGTGATAGAAAGATTAGATGTAGTGGTAGAGAATAGTATAGAAATAATAGGTAGGTAGATAGGCAGATAGCAGAATAGAAGATAGCTAGGATATATAATATTTGTTTTAAGTAAGGTCGATATAGATTTTCGAAGATAATAGATAGTAGCAATAGATAGATAAAATAATCAGAGATATTCCAGAGTAGAAGTAGATCGATAGCATAGTGATAATGACATTTTAGTATTCGAGGAAGATAAGACCTGTATAGATATATCAGACGATAAATAGAGTAAGAGATAGTATAGATTAGCAAGAATAGATAGATTTAGATAGAAAGATGAAGAAATTTTTGGATAGCAGAGATTGATGGATGCAAAAATAGATAAAATGATACAGTGAGGAAATGAATAGATTTAAATAGATAGATAGATAGCAGAGAATAGATAAATATCAGATATAAATATGGCAGATAGACATGATGATAGAGGATAAGATAGTAAAGATAGGAAATAGAATAGCAAGACTAATAAGATAGATAGATAGTCAGAGATAGATAGATAAATTTAGATTGATAGATAGATACGATAGATCAGAGTAGATAGATAGATAGTCAGAGATAATAGATAGATAAAATTAGATATTTTGATAGAGAGATTAGATGATTAGATAGAGAGATAGAAATAGATAAGAGATAGATAGAAGATAGTAAGGCAGCGAGGATAGATTGTACGCAGAAGATAGATAGATAGATAGATAGATAAGATAGATATATTGAATAGAGAGATAGTAATTAGATAAAGATAGATGACATATAAGAAGAATATAATAAATTCAAAGAATTAGATAGATTTAGACAAGAAGACGATAGATAGTATAGCAGAGCAGAGATAATAAGATAAGATCATTAGATAGAGTTAGTCAAGATGATAGATAGAATAGCAAGAGGAGAATACATATCAGAGGATACGATAGAATTAGGTTAGATAGAAAGATTGAATAGGTAGGATAGTTAGATGTCTAATAGCTGAAGATATAATAGGAGGAGATAAATAGACTAGATAAATTATGATAAGATAGATTAGATTAGATAGTCAGAGATAGATTAGATAGAACCAAGACAGATAGATAGCAAAGAAGATCGATAGATGAGATAGCAGAGATTTTAGATGAATAGCAATTAGATAGATTAAGATAGATAGAAGTAACAGAGATAGATGATAGATTAGATTAATAATAGATAGATAGCAGAGATAGATAGATAGATAATATAGATAGTAGCAGAGATAGATTTAAATCAGAAGATGATCGATAGAAAGCAGAAGAAGGAGAGAGATTAGCATGAGTTAGATTACTTGCAGAGATAAATAGATTAGATAATACATAGCGACGAGATAAATTAATAGATAGCAGAGAGAGAGAGGAGAAGAGAAGAAGGAGAGAGATAAGTGTAGCTTTGTGTGTATAGAATTACATAGCAAGGATTAAATAATAGATGATAGCAAGATGATAGATAGATATTTAATAGCAGAATGATAGCGTAGATAGAATAAGATAGAGAATAGATAGATAGATTAGATAGATAGAATATTAGATAGCAAAAAAAAAGATATGGAGAGCAGAGATTCAGAAAATTGGGATGATAATCTAAAGAATGATTAGCAGAGAATTAGTAAAATAAATCAGAGCTATCGTAGATAGCAAGAGATGATGTAGATAGATAGTAGAATTAGCGAAGAGCAAGATGAGAAGAGATGAGATAGCAATGAATAGATTACATTGTCAGAGGATAATAATAAGATATAAATAACATAGAGTCAGATAAATAGATAGATAGATAGTAGCGATAGATAGATAGATAAATAGATAGATAGATAGAAAGCAGAGAGAGAGAGAGATAGCTGTGATAGATACTAGGCAGAGATTTTAAAAATAGATAGTATTTAGAGATAGATAGAATAGATAGATAGATATAATAATAGATAGATGGAATAGCAGAAGAAGATTGGATAGCAGAGATGAAGGATTAGCAGAAGTAGAATGGAAAATAATATTTTAGATTAGATAGATAGCCGACAGATAAATATTAGAAATAAATATCAGAGGATAGATAAAAAATAACAATATCAGCGATAGAATAGATAGATAGATAGATAGATAGATAGCGCAAGAGATAATAGATAGACAGAGAAGATTAGAAATAGATAGATAGCAGAGATAGATAAGATTTAGCAGAGATAGATGGATAGCAGAGATAGATGGATTGACAGAGGATGAATAGATAGACAGATAGCAGAGATAGATAGTAGATAGATAATTAAAAATAGAAATAGATAGCAGATGATAGATAAATAAGAGATAGAATAATACAGAGAGATAGATAGAAGGCAGAGAATGATAGATAGATAAGAAATAGATAGATAGAGATAAGATAGATAGCAGAGAATAGATTAGATAAAGAGAGATAAATATCAGAGATAGATAGATAGGTAGGTAGATAGAAGAGAAAGTTGAATATAGATAGATTAGATAGTAGTAGCTAGATAGATATATGGAGAGATAGTCATAGATAGATAGATAGATAGCATGCAAGATAGATAGATAGACAGACAGTGATAGTGCTCAGTAGCAAGGATTAGATAGACAGAAGAGATAGATAGATAGCAGAGGATAGATAGATAAGATATATAGATTCAAAGAATAGATAGATAGATAGATTAAGAGGATAAATATAAAGAATTGATAGTATGTAGAGGGTAGATAGAAGAATGGTATAATAGATAGATAGATAGAAAGATAGATATAGAAAGAGATAGATAATTAGATAGATAGATAGAATAGGTGTAGAGATAGATGAAAAAGAAGATAGATAGGAGAATAGGCAGAGATAGAAGCTAAGATAGATAAGATATAGAAGATTAAAGAAAAGATAGAATAAGATAGCATAGAGATATGATAGGAGATAAAGTGCAGAGAGATAGATAGATATGCCAGAGATAATAGGATAGAGAGATAGATAGATAGATAGACAGAGTAGATAGCAGGATAGATTAGATAGATAGAAGATAGATAGCAGAAGAATAGATATAGATAGATAGTATAGATCAGAGATAGATAGATAGATAGATATAGCGAGAGAGATAGTAGATTTAGATAAGATTAGATCGATAGATTAGATAGATAGAGAGATGATAATAGCCAGAGATAGATAGATAAAGATAGATAGATTAATAGCGATCGATAGATAGATAGCAGAGATAGATAAATAGCAGAGATTAGATAGATAGATATGATTATAGCAGAGATAGATAGATAATAGAATGATAGCAAGGAAGATAGAAGAAATAGTATTAGATAGATAGATCAGAATAGCAAAGATAGATAGAAAGATAAATATAGATAGATAGATAGCAGAGATAGGTATAGAGAAATAGATAATTATAGCGATAGATAGAGGTAGATATAGCCATAGATAGAATAAGCAGAGATTTATAGATAGATACTAAGATAGATAGATAGATAGATAGAAATAAAACATAATAAGATAGATTGATAGAGAAGATCTAGATAGATAATCTATATAATTATAAATATAATCATATATAAAATATATAATCTAGATAATAGTTAGGGCACTCGGCTTGAAAAGAGTCTACCGTGACGTGGTAGCAGGGTTTTACAAATCTTTGGCCAACATCTTTATTCTACAGATTATGGTAGGGCTTTCTAATTCATGTACCAGTCGCACCAACATGTGTTTTAGTGTTTTCTAAAAATAGAGAAGCGTAAACCATTTTTCAAAAAAAAATTTATGAAAATTTGCCCTGCCCACGCGATAAGCCACAACCCACCAAACTAAGCCACGCCTACACATTAAGCCAGCTCAACTTTAACCACCCCGCGGCGGGGGTCACTATTCCCTAAGCCCTCCAGTTACCTTTATATCTATTAATGCACTCCACGAGTTAGATATTACCAGATCCAACAGAGCTCCTTTTCTAGTAGGAACTTCAACCAAACCCACAATTCAGGAACTCATCGCCTTTTTTTCTGTGATGGCAGTTCCACTACACCAATCAATGTCAGGGTAATTGAATCCCCCATTAATGAGGCACACACACCCAAACTATGCAGCCTTGCCAACTTCATATGAAAGTTGACTCACCTCCTCTTGCTAGCATTGGCGGCTTTTTAGCCAGACCCACCAACAATGAACATTACCCCCTTTCCTGTTGCTAATTCCACCCATATTGCCCTCCGCTTTATCATCCATATCACCAGTTATCTCTCTTCTTTTAAATTTGGCTACAATTTCTTTTACATATACCATACTCCCTCCCCCCTTTCCTTTTTTTCTCTGTCCTGCCTAAACAAAATATCCATCTAAATTTGGTTTCTCCCAGGATACTTTCTGATGTGCCGGTTTGTGGAGTCAGAAGGAATGTTTCCCCCCCCCCCCCCCCCCCCCCTTTTTTGCTTGTGTTTTTTTTTTTTGCCTTCCTCTGGATCAATCAACTGTTGTAGGGTTAAGGTTTTAAAAAAAAAAAAAAAAAAGGTGTGAATAGGTTTTGGAACCTTGATGGACGTATTGTAAAAAAATACGTCCATTGTGTTTCTAATGGATGTAAATCTAGATGGTATCAGTTTAACCGATCCATTAATTTATGAACAGATCGAAATTTACACGATAAGCCGATAAATAGATTTTTTTATGAACTCCACCTAGAATACCCAATTTTGTGGTGGTAATTAAGTAAACCAACGTTTTTTGGCAGAAAATGTCACGATTGTGGCCCCTACATGTTATGGCCGCTGGTTGTACATTATTTGATACACACGCGGTATTTTGTTTATACAATATGGGCCCCTTAAACACCGTGTAAAAAGGTTGGCAGATCACTTATTGGTCATGGTTTCGTACTGGTTTACTGGCATGTTTTTTTTGTTCCAATACGGATCATGTTTTTTCCTAAACTGGCCAGGGGTTTTTTTTTCCCTTTTTACTGGTCATGTTTCTGTAAACTGTTACTGTTTCATGTTTCCATACTTGGATCATGTTGTTTTTTCCCGTAACTGGGCCCCTGTGCCTTGTTTGGTTACTGGGTCATGTTTTCAATACCGTCAATGTTCCCTTACTGGCATGTTCCTTCCTGTATAGTTTCCATACTACTCATGGTTTCCGTTTACTTGCCTGGGTTTGTTCCTTCCCCTGGTTCCCATGTTCCCCCTGTAAACTGGTTTTAAACTGGTCCATGGTTTCCTACGCGATTTCATTTTCCCGTACTGGCCAAATGGTTACTTTTCCCTTCCCCCTTCCTGGTCATGTTTCTGTACTGGTTTTTACTGGGTCCAATTTTTTTTTTTTTGTCCATACCGATCATGGTTCCCGTACTTGCCATTTTTTTCTTACTGGTCCATGTGTTTTTTTTTTTTTTCTGACTGGTTTTAACTGGTCATGTTTTTTTTCCCCAATACCGATCCATGTTCCATACTGGTCCCATGTTTTTTTTTTTGTTTTTTTTTTTTCCGTATTGGTCATTTTTCGTAAAACTGGTTTACTGAACATGTTTTTTTTTCCATATTTGAAATTCAATGTTTCGCCGTACTGGGGTTCATGTTCCGTACTGGTCATTTTTTCGGGTTTTTGGCCCATGTTCCCGTACCGTGGGGCCCATATTTGAATTAACTTGTTTAACTGGTCCCCCATGTTCCGTACTGGCCATGTTTCCTTACTGGTCCCCCATTTTTTTCCTTTGTAAACTGGTTAAACAACTGACTGGTTTCCAATGTTTAACGTACTGGGCTATGTTTTTTTCGCCGTACTGGTTCCAATGTTCCCCGTTAACTGCCCATGGTTCCGTTCTTGGCCAATTTTTCCTCCTGGTCATTTGTTTTTCGTGTTTGTGGGCCAATGTTGCCCGTTACTGGCCCATATTAATTACTGGTTACTGGGTCTGTTTTTTTTCGTACTGGTCCCAATGTTTCTCGTACTGGTCCCATGTTGTTTTTTTGTTTCCGTGGTTGGCCCATGTGTTTTCCGTACTGCCAAATGGTTTTTTTTCCGAACCTGGCCATATTTTATGTTTTTTTTTTACTGGCTAACTGGTCTTTTTTTTTCCGACCCTGGCCCCCCCAAAATTTGGTTTTTTTTTTCCCCCCCCTGTACTGGTTACTGTCAATGTTTCCGTACGGGTCATTTTTCCGTACTGGCCCATATTTATTGGTACTGGTCATTTTTGTTAGGTACTTTTAATGTAATATGTTTTTTTGGTTCCCCCCACTTTTAAAAATTTGTTATGGGTTTTTTCACGGAGATGTTTTTTGTTTTTCAATACCCCCAATAGATCATTGTTTTTGCGGAACAGATGGCCAACTGTTGGGGACGTGAACTAACATAAACAAGAAGTTGACCCTTCCATCAAGGAACCCTCTAATAATCAACACAGTTGGGTTTCCTTAAAAACAACCCTCTACTTTTCATCCTAAATTTCTATTTTACCGGTTAAATTTATATCTTTCAGAAAACACAAAAATTTTCACAATCCATTGATGACTTAAATCCCAGAAAAAATTGCCAATTTTCCACCGTGTCCCATTTTTTTCTCATTTTTTGTAAGAAATTGGCCTATGAGAGCAGAGGTTTTTGTAGTTCGGAGTTTTTTTTTTTTTTGGGAGGCTGAAGTACCAGTAAAAAGAAGGACTGGCCGACAAGACCAAATGATTTTATCCTTTCCAATAAAAAACAAACACTTTAGTTTTATTTTTTTTTTTCAATAAAAGTTTTTTAAAAAAAAAAAAAACCTTCCTCTACTGGTCAATTGTCGCGTGATATTACAAAAAGGGTTTTTGTAAAAACAACAAAAATCCCTCCTTAATGCCCCACAGCGCCTGTAATGTTTTTTTTGGTTTAGAGAATCACAATTAAAAAAGGCCAAGTAGAATCTAAATTTTTTTTTAAATTAAAGCACATTTTTACTAAAATAATCCCTAACACGGGGGGGGGCGGGAGAAAACTCCCCCTTTATCAAGGAAAACAAAAGGTTGACCAAATCCATCCACCATTTTGTCCTAATGACCTTTTTTTTTTCCCACTAAAAGAGGTTTCCTCCCTCAATATTCATTGTCACATAGCAAAAAAAAAAAAAAAAAAAAAAGAAAAGAAGTAGTTTTCCTTGGAAGTTAAATTTATCAACCGTGTAAGTAACGCTGACAATCCTTCCTTATTTTTCCACTGCAAACAACTTTTTATAGCTAGTAATTATAGAATTTGGAAAGCATTTTGAAAATTTTTTTTTAAAGCCTTTTAGTTAAAAGTTTTTTTGCCGTTTTTTTGTTTGCAATGTAGATTACAAGGAAAAAAGATGAAGGCCGTAGCTTATTGAATTCGACAGTAAAAAAAGCAGTTTTTTTTTTCCCTCCCCTCCCCCCGCAACAAAAAATTCCTGTTCTTATCCATCCCCTGTGACAAGGTTTAAACTTTTCTTCTTGTTTCTTTCTCTGGCAAAAAAATGAAAAGGGATAAAAGAAACAAATTCGCCCTCCCCTGCCCACCCCAGTGGTAGGACCCCCAGTTAACTGCAATCACAACACAGCCGAACTTGGAAATACACTTTGACCCAATTTAGAAATGGGAATTAATTGAGACTTCTTCCCAAAGAAACTTCCACAGCCAATTTTATGGCCCCCCTTTTTCATTGGGCCCTTTTTAAAAATGAAAGGTTCTCACAGGAAAATGAAGTGGGCGAGTTTCTGGTTTGTGGGTTGCCCGGCCCCCCCCCCCCCCTGGGGGAATGGGGCATATGGGTTATCCTTCCTATCTGTAAACTGCGTGCATATTAATGGGGGAATTTTAGTTTGTTTTTTAAACAGGTCTAATAAAAGGGGGGCCCCTCATCCCTATTGTCCCCCCCAAACAATAAACCAACCCCCTGCCTCCCTTTTTTAATTTCTGTTTCCAATGAGGCCCCTTCCCCAAAAAAGGCCATTTTTAAACTGGGGGACATTTATTTGCCTAAGTTGTTTTTTTTTCGTGGTCCATTAAAGTATAAACGATAGCGTAATAAAATACACGATTCGTAGAATCCTTAACCACCCGTGGATCTACATTCCAATGAAGGCCCCATTTAAAATACCTTGCGATTATTTTTTTACTAACCGCCATGTTTTAACATTCTTTACACGCCCGGACACTTAGGGCTTGAAATGTTTCGCAAATTTTAAAATGGCTTGCCGCGTTAATATAACCTATACCGTTTGGTTTTATAAATAATGGCCCAAAGCCAACATGTGGCTCACTTAATTTCCAAGATTACCACCTGTTTGGGGGGTTTAGAATTTTCTACTAGAGGAACTCTCCCCCCCTTGCCAGTTTTATAATGCCCTCCCTCCTCCCCTTAGCCAGTCTTTTGAACCATGCTCAGTTTTGCTTCACTTAGAAAGAGTTACTGCTGTCCCAATGGGATACTACTATTTTTTAATAATGTTTTGTTTCCCTGTGCTAATAAGGTCCGAGGGTCACACTAATAGAGTGTTTCCAAGTTGCTTCTGGAAATGCGCAATGCAAATGAATTTACGCGTTTTGTGGGTGTGGCTTCATGCACTTTTTAATTGGCTCATATTTGCGCATCGAGCGCATACGAGGTGCAATAAAAGTGGGTCACACATGCCCTTCCGATTAGCGGAAACCCCGTCATCTTCCCCTAGTTTTTGGCCATTCCAACTGGGCCCACAGTAGTGGGTTGGCCGCTTTTTGTAACATTCAATAGGAAAAATATCACGGGTTTAAAACCAATGCTGTTGGTGCACCCCTAGCGCCCTGAATTCTTGGCAATCATCCCATCAGATGTTTACCTTTTATGTAAGGTCTAATTTGTCAAGTTAGAACAATGTCTACAACAACATCTTAATTGGGCGTCCTGCAGATACAATAGCAAAATACTGGTAGACTATTCATGTAACTTTTTTTTTAAGCATTGCATTAAATGCGGTAATGCAATGAGATACCTCTGCCATTTCCAAGAAATTGGGTAAAGTCCACACACTAAGAACGAATATGAACCCAAGTGCCTATTACAAATAACAATCAACCTCAACTTGGCATGTCTTAATCCAAATGTTCCCTTTAAAGGAAATTTCCTACCATAAAACACATTCCCTGCCACCCTTCTCCTAATTAGAAAACATACAAATTACTTAACTCGTATAAACTTGTGCTAATAATATGAATGATATATACAATTCAAATATTAAATACAATAAAAAATCTACACAAAACACTCCCAGTTCTCTTTTTTTTACCCCCCCTCCCCCCTTTGCACAAGGAAATGAAGTATCGGTATAATTCCTCCTCTCACTGGCAAACCACTGAGCAAGTCCCAAGAATTCCATGAGGCTTAGGTTGGAGGAATTCATAACTACAACTTTTTTGAAACGTGTGTCCGTTGGTTAGGAATTCGTTCTTGGTTTAATACCGTTTTTTGGGGTAAAGTAAAGGATAATGTGTATAGAGCCCCCTTAAGAAAACTTTAACCTTAAATTACATTGTTGACGTAGTTTTTTATAAACCAGAAACGGGGCGGTTAAAAAAAATTTCACAAAGTAGCGGAATTACAGAGCCGGTCCTTTGGCTCTCCCTATTATGATGGACCTGAAGCAATGGGTTTCCAGGAATTCCATCTCTGAGCATGTGGGGAGCCTATTTTTTCTGCACTGGCTTTCCTTGGAGGGGAGTAAGCAAACACAAAACCTATGTTTTTTTTTATGTTTTAAAAGGGTAAAGGTGTGGTTCTTCTAACAATGCTCCTTCAGTCAACCATGTCCCCTTTTTCAAACAACCCTAGGGTAAGGTCCCCTCGGCTTTCTTCTGGAAACGTTAACTAAGGCTTGGGCAGTTTACAGTTCCATCTGTCTGGTCATGTCCTGTCCTGATCTCCTTGTGGACAGTCACATGAAATGTTTTCTTATATAGAAGCCCCCAAACCCCCGAACATCGATCTTTTATGAAGCTTATTTATAGAACCTCTCCCTTGCATCCATTCTCTGCCCCAGCAGTGGTCAATGCTTCCCCAACTTAAACTTTGGAGCCAGACCCCAAAATGGGGTGATGTCACACTCACAGTACTAGCAAGAAAAGTCACCCCCTTATGCGATGCTGGCTCTGAACTTTGGATAGCCCCTGAAGCATGAAATTAACTTGGGAGTCATTTTTTTAAAGGTAGGAGTGTGACCTTTAATAAACAACACTTTGACAGGAAAACCTGGAAATGTTTTTTTTTACTGTATGATTCTTTTTGGGGTTTTTGAGAATAGGATGGACCATGCCCTAAATCAGACAACACTTTTAACCTTAAAAATAAACATTAAATTCTTCCACCTTTTCCTCTCAATGTGCCCAACATGGATGTCCTGTTTGGGCCAGTTCAGGTTTTTTCGCTACCACTTGATACACTACCCCAACTGAACATGAGTTTGCAGAACCAAATCCTTTCCTGTCCTTGGAAACATTTAATTTTTTAATAATAAAATTTCCATATAAAAACCCCGAACCCCAACCCCTTTACCAAGAGAGATTGAACAACATATGAAAATGTCATGACAATGCAAATATGGCCCTTTTAAACTGTTAAATTAAAGGATAGTTTCAAATCACTGTGGGCAACAAACAAAAACAAGTAAAAAATGTCCTTACAGAAACTTCACTGCCAGAATGGAAAAATTGGGTCTTCAGCCCCACAAGGACAAATTCCCACCCAACATCCTCCCCGTAACATAGAGTTATCTTAGACAGACCAATGGACATACACAATTTTTTGTTCTATCACGGTAATAATAATTCCACCCCACAATCCTCCCCCGTACATAGTATATCTAGACAGACATGGACCATACCACATTGTTCTAATTCTATCACAGTAACTAATAATTTCCCCACCCAATCCTCCCCGTACTAGTAATAAATTTAGACAAACATGGAACATACACATTGGTTTCTATCACTGTAAAGAATAATTCCACCCACTCTCCCGTAACAATAGTAATAATCTAGACAGACAATGGCGGCTACACATTGTTTTTCTTATCACTGTAAATAATAAATTCAACACCCACATCCTCCCCGTACCTAGTAAGCATATCTAAAGAACAACATGGACATACACATTGTTTTTCTCAAGTCACTGTTAAATCATATTCCACCCCCACATCCTCCCCCCCGTAACATAGTATATTAGAACAGACATGGTGACATACACATATTGTTTTTCCTTAATCACTGTAAAATATACTTCACCCACATCTCCCGTCCGTACATAGTATATCTGAAACAGACATGGAATACAAAACCTTTTTCTAATCACATAAAAAATATAATTCCACCCCACCTCCTCCCCTAACAATAGTATTCTTACTACCAGACAATGGGAACTACACCATGGTTTTTATCACTGTTAAAATAATTTTCACCCCATCCCCCCTGTACATAGTATACCTAGACAGACATGCATACACATTTGTTTTCTATCACTGTAAATAATATTCCCAACCCACCCCTCCCCCCTTACATAGTATTCTCTAGACAGACTGGAACCCATACCCAATTGTTCTACAATCAAACTGTAAATCAATTCCACCCCATCCCTTCCCCGTAAACATAGTAATATCTAACCAGACCCATTGGACCATACACATTGTTTCTATCACTGTAAAACTAATTCATAGATTTTCACCCCACTCCCTCCCGCGTACCCCTAGTAATAACTAGACAGACATGACCAAATAACACAATTGTTCTTTGATATTCACCCATCGGACTTATCTAACATATGTACAATTTTATACGGTATAATTTCACCCACCCACTTAATCTCGACTTGACCCTCATCGTAATATTCACCCACATCCTACAGTATAATCAGACAGACATGGGAACAGACACAATTGGTTCTATCAACGGTAAATCAATTATCCACACCCACAAATCCTCCCCGTACATAGTTCTCTTTTAGACGACATGGACATACACATTGTTTTTTCTATATCACCCTGTAAAATAATCAATTCCCAACCCAACAACTCCCCGTCCCCAAACATAGGTATATCTAAACAACATGGACTAACACATTGTTCTATTTACCACTGTTAATGAAATAACTTCACCCCACATCCCTCCCCGTAACATAGTATATCTAGAACAGACAATGGACATACACATTGTTTTCTATCACGTAAAACTATAATGCCACCCAACACCAATCCTCTCCCCGAGACATAGTAATATCAAACAAACATGGAACATACCACATTTTGGTTTCTAATCACGTAAATAATAATTTCCACAACCCACAATCCTCCCGTTAATAGTAAATCTCTTAAGAACAGGAACATGGACCATCACCATTGTTCTAATCCACTGTAAAAATAATAAATTCCACCCAACCAATCCTCCCCGTAACATAGTTATCTTAGAACAGACCAATTGACAATACACTGTTTTTTCTATCACTGTTAAAAATAATTCACCCCACATCCTCCCCCGTACCCTAGTATATCTAGAACAGCATGGGACATAACAATTGTTTTTTTTTTTTTCTATCACTTGTTCAAAATATTTATTTCACCCCACAAGCTTCCCCGTACATAGTTACTTCTAGAACAGACATGACCATACACAATGTTCTATCACCTGTAAATAATAATTCACCCACAATCCTCCTCCCCCGTACATAGTTAAAATATCAGACAGACATGACATCCACAAATTGTTCTAAAATCACGGTAAAATAAAATTTTCCCCCACCCAACATCCCTCCCCGTAAGCTAGTAATAGTCTTAGACAGACCATGGACATACACATTGTTTTCTACACCTTGTAATAATAATTCCCCAACCCACCTCCCCCCGGTAACAAGTTATAACTGAAACAGACATGGCAACATCCATTGTTTCTATCCTGTAAATCATAGATTCAACCCACAATCCTTCTCCCCGTAACCATAGTTAATATCTAACAACATGGCTACACAAAAACAATTGTTTACTATCACTTTAAATAAATCACCCCATCCTCTCCTCCGTACATAGTATATCTACCCAGACATGGACTACACATTGTTTTTTCTATATCACTGGAAATAATAATTACCCAACATCCTCCCGTACATAGTATATCTTAGACAGAACATGGACATAACCATTTGTTCTATCACGGTAAATAAATAATTCACCGGGCCACCCCTCCCCGTACATAGTTTTATTCTTCTAGACAGAACATGGACAACACAATTGTTCTATCACTGTAAATCAATAATTTCACCCACATCCTCCCTCCGTACAAATATGTAATATCTAGACAGACATGGACAACCATTGTTTGTTCTATCACTTAAGAAATAATACTTTACCCACCCACAAAATCCCCTCCCGTAACATATAAATTCTAGACAGCCCTGACATACACATTGGTTTTTTCTTATCCCTAACCTTAGAATAGAGTGCAGCTAGAAAGAAGCATTATACTGGAGTCATGTAAAGGAAGGTGTGTTCTCTTTTTAATAGTATGGAGACCACAGTTCCCCTTTAACCAAGGATTAAAGTTGTTACGTTTGTGTTTAAATCCCATTTCCTCTTTTCTAATAATAGTGACATTCCTTCCTGTGTTGGACCCAAGAAAGTGAAAGTGAAACAGAGGGATATAATTGCAAGCTGGGGTCTATGAATTATGGGATCGTAGAATAAAAGAATTCATTGTTGTTTTCTCCTTGCTTGAAGTTTTCATTCCTGTCCGTAATCTGAGCTTCCCAGCCCAGACAGTGTTGACCAAACATGACTTGAAATGATCCATTTATCTGACCCAGTGAAATCTGTTCCGAGGAGAACAGGAGATAAAGTTGAGGAGTGTGCAGTGCCAAGAATCTCACGTTTACCCCAAATAAAGAATCCTAGTAACAAGTTCGCTCGCTGTTTCCATTCGTTTGAACGAATTCAGAAATGGTTATTATGCTGGACAATGAGTTTATCTATTAGATATTTGAAACAATGTTACAATCTTGGTCAATTTCCACACAGGAGATAAATTCAATCATTACCTACGTTCTCGTTAGGCCTTATTCTAAAATGGCCATGACTGCCATAAATGTGTGGATGGCAGTTGATCTTTTATGGTTTAATATTCCGTCGGATTATTTGCCAAAGTAAATATATGTCAAATGCTTTTTGCCTGATGGCAATAATAAACAACCATGTATCCAACTGCATATGTTATGGCCCAGACTCCTGTCCTTCTTGTAAAGAACAGTTTATTTCATGGTGAGCAACAGGGGGGCATCTTAGATAACCCATTTTAAAGGCAACCATCATATGAAATCTTTTAGAAAGAATGGCTTCTTCAATTTGTTAGGATATAACGTTGTTCCTCAAGTTATCTGCTCCTGGATACCTCATAGAAACTAAGGAGTAGAGTATGTTAAAGCTATATTGTTCAGGCCCCCTTCAGCAATTTAGTGAGCTGTTTATGAGTTTGAGCCTGCTCAGGAAAAAGCAGCTATGTGATTACCAAATCATTCATGGGTGTTAAGTCACTGGTTGCTAACTGGAGAAAGAAAAGGAATAGGAAGCAGAAAGAGGCAACAGGGACATTGTGCAGAATTTCAGATTAGAATGTATATTTCAGCTTTCTTACTATTGCAGTTTGGGGGTGATTTATATATTTTGATTAGAAATTCAACAAAGTTCGGCAACTTACCATGCCGAGGCGTTCATTTCAATAACCAGGCGGTACGGTATTGTCTATGGCATCGTTACAATTCGATCACATTTGTAAATCACGTTTGTGACCATAATTGTATGACCACGATTTGTACATTAAGTCATGCTGACGCTGGTTAAAGGTGCGGTACTGCAAAAAACTTTAACGGATCTTTATAACATGTCCCGTGTTTCCAAGGTCCACTGTGTCCACATTAGACTCCACAGACAACACTATGAACCGTTGAATGAATGTCTAACATCAGATGTCATTGGATTTACTGGTATACATTACAGAATGGGCTGTTTAAAAAGGATTGTATCTTACAATAAATACCGGGCCATTTTGAATGAATGCCAAATTAATGGGCAAAAGCTGGGAATGTCATAAGTTTGGTGTAAATAATAAAATCCACTGTGTGTTGTACGTTAACGCCTACATATTAGATACATGTTATTTAAGGCAGGCCAGTGTTAGGTAGGTATCATACTGTAGGTAGTAAAAGGTTAAACTATTGGAAGTAGTATTCTTAATTTATCCACGTGAAACTTGCTATGTTGTGTTTTTAAAGACAAGCCTTGCGCACTGAGGTTTTTAGATCCCAGTCCCAGGCATTTAATAATATGGGGTGTATGCAAACTTGCACTATCTGCTGTCCGCAGCTCTTAAAGGACCATAAAGTGGGCGGATACCTAGATAAAACCAAAACCAAAACCAGCGCCAGATATTCCCTCATTACACGTATGCGAGCAGATAAGACACTATTACACTCGTGCTCTCATTATCGCCAAAGCTTGTGGGATGCAACGGTTCAGCTGTAAATTATTCTGGAATCCCTTCTGTCCAAAACTTTACTTTCTTTTAATGAGGCTTAAAAAAAATCACGATTTCCCCAATAATGTTCATTTCAAGCTTAATATAAACCAATCGCACTGCAACTGTGTCTTACTAACCAAGCAACCTAAGAGAGGAAGATATGGATGTTCTGGCTGGAGAAGACCTTCAGCGCTGGTCCTGTGTGATTCTGTACCTGCCGAGCACCCACAAAGGGACAAGACAAGGAACATTCACGAGGGAAATACCACCAGGCATCACCATACGGAGGGCAAAGGTTTCCAACCCCCAACCTGTGAGTAGTTTTCATTTTTGTTTAATTGTCCTCATCTGATCACTTTGTGTTAATGTCATAAGGAATTCAGTTAATTCATATGGGGATAATTTACATCACAAAGAGAGAAAACAAACATAACATGCATATTGAATTTATTTATGTGAATTCCTACTGGCCCAGAGCTCACAAGGAAGTACCTTGGTGTATTAGCAATGTATGAAGTTCTTTAAAGGGCAAGTCCAGCCCCAAAATGAAAACTTACATACAGGTAAATCACCCCCAAACCCTAAACGGTAATAGTTGAATATGAAATATATAAGTCTACCTGAAATCCTGCACAATGTCCGTTTCCCTGTTTTGCTTCCTGGTTTCTCCAGTTAGTAACTGTCAGTTATGGATTTGACAGTTAATATCACAGCCAATGATGAATGTTACTCCCGCTGTCTGCCTCTTCTGAGCATGCTCAGGCTCAGTACAGGCTCAGTACAGGTTTCTAAATTGCTCGTTTCCAGAAGCATAGCAGGTATACAGTATGAATTCATGGACAAAACTATGATAATCAATATTATAAAGAGGCCATTCTTTCTAAAAACAGATGTTATTATGGGGGTGGAGTTGTCCTTTAAAACAAAAAATGGTCACTTGTCAGTCACCTTCCTCTGTTCCAACATATTCAGTCACATATTAGTTGCATTACTAACCAAATGTTTAAGGATATTTATTGCCCATTCTGGAAGAATCTGTCTCCTCTCCATGCAATCAATCAAGACTGTCAATGCTGACATCAAAGCCAATGATTGTCTGCCTTTCCTCTGCTTCCTCCTCTGCACAAGTTCCTAAAAGTTCATTGAGCAGGGAACAGGGTCAATACCTTATCATAAATATATTAGTAAGGTTAGGGGAAAGGGAAATGACAAGTGACATTTTTTTTTGTTTTTAAGGGTGGGACATGCCCTTCAAAGGAGATTTAGAGGTTGGAAAAAAAGCTTTTTTCAGTATGGCCTTTATGCTCCACCTGGGTTCCTGGAATACAGCCTATCAAATTCAGAACATCTTCTAGTAGGAGAAACACCTGACATCACTGTGTTTCCTTATAAATCCATCCCCAGAGGGCTAATATATGGTCCAGACTGACTGATACAGTAACAATGTAAATGAAGGGTCAATAGGAAAATCAGTGTGAACCTTTTCAAATTCTGTCAGATGTGCCACTTAAATCACCTAAAAAGGACCCAAACACCCCAAACACATGGGTAGGTTCAATCTGGTCACACAATGCCAGGAAAATAATAAACATTTTGTATGGAATTCCATAAAAATCTTATCCACCCATCAATAGTAGTTAAGTAACGTTTGGGCAAGTTACGTAAATCTATCATTTAGCAGCATTGTGAGCATGATAGAAAGATATCCTGAGATGTAACATGGTTACTTTGTGTTATTGCGTATCATTGTTGTATGTAACATGAATGTTTTTACATATGTACCTGTATATTATAAGGCTCCACCATAGGCAGAGAAGGGTAGAGAGAACAACAAAACAAACAACAAGAAAAGTAACAAGAAGAAGAACATAATAAAGAACGAGAGAAGAAGGAAGAACTATGGAAAAAACAAGATACAAGAAGAAAACAAGGAGACGTAAAAGAACAAGAAAAGATAACAAGAACAATACAATAGAATAATAACAATAATAAAAACAAGAATAACACCACAATAATAATAATAACATAACAACATATAACAACAACAACAACAATAAAAATATAGAATTAAAAAATAAAACAATAATAAAACAAGAACACATAAGTAACTAAATAAAACCTAAAGAATAATAAATAATAACAATAATAATAACTAATAATAATAAAACTATATATAATAATAAAATAATAATAATAACTATAATAACAGATCTGTGAAGGTTCGCTCATCCAGCGTCATGGTATATCTGTGTATTCAATTAGATCAACTGGACTTGAAATGTAGTTCTTGAGACGTTCGCTAGTAATCCGACTGGCTTTCTCAATTCAGAATGACTTGTACAAGAATCTGTGGCAATTATGTACCCTGGAAACACCAATTAGCATATCACAGCCAGGTGTTTAGGGTGTGTGATAGATAGTGGCTAAGAGGTGTTATAGGAACGCCCAAGTAAGGTGTTTTAAAACAGCATGTACATGGCAGAGAGTTGGTGTCGAACCCCCCCCACCTCTATTTAGATTGGTTTCTGTATTTTCACATAAATGGCCCTCCTAAACCTTCTTGAACCAGTCACGTTCATCGCCAATATGTTAACCTTACTATCTTAAAAGGTAGTTCCTTTTCCTTAAGATGCAGGTACACGGCTGAGTCATACCACGAGGAATTGGCTTTTCTGTGTGGCCATACGTGATTTGCAGTTGCTGTTGGTCTCCCACACATACAAATCAGAGCATTATTCACTGCACTGCACTGCATATATGTGTTGCTTTTCTTGTGTTTTGGTTTTGGGTCTTGGTTGTGTTGTTCGGTTAAAAGCAGACAGGGATACGATGTTTTTTGAAAATTCTTCTTAATTCTCGGAGACCCCTGCTACATATGGGATGACCATGTTCTTTCTCCTGTCTTGCTTTTCCTCCTGTGTATCATGGTTCGTTTCTTTTCCTTCACTCTCTTTGCCAAAGACCCAGTCTGGAATCCACAAGTTTTTAAGGGCTCCTCTGAGATGTTTTTATTTCTTTAGCCTTCGCTCGTGCTAGTGGGGATGTTCTCAGCTCGGTGTGTTGCAGGGTTCTGATCTGATGACCCCACAGTTGTGATCTAAAGGGTGGTGGGAGTCAAACATCAAATTACTGATCTGTGGGTGTTGTTTTCTGTAAACCTCTACTTCCAGTTTACCATTCTCCTTAACTTCTAACCAAGCAGCCCAAGAAGGCCAGTTGTTGTTTTGTTATTCCTTGTGAATTTAATTTTGGTCTACCTGCATTTAATGTGTTTGTGAAAGCTTGTACTTCTTTCTGGGGATTTTAAACCCAGTGTCATCAACATATCTGAACAGTGGCTGGGTGCTGACGCCCTTAAAGGTATTGTGTACCTGCATCTTAAGGATAAAGGAAATACCTTTGAAGATTGTAAGTTAACATATTGGCGAGGAACGGACTGGTTCAAGAGAGGTGTTAAGGTGTAAGGAGGCCATTTATGTGAAAATAGAAAATAGAAGAAAACAAGCCCCTAAATAGAGGTGGGGGGTTCGACACCAACTGTTCGTCCATGTACAATGCTGTTTTGACACCTGACCTGGGCGTTCCTATAACACCTCTTAGCCACTATCCAATCACACCCTTAACACCTGGCTGTGATATGCTATATGGGGGATTTCCAGGGGTACATAATTGCCACAGAGTCTTGTACAAGTCATTGAATTGAGAAAGCCCAGTCGAATGACTAGCGAAACGTCTTCAAGAACTACATTTCAAGTCCAGGTTGATCTAATAGAATACAACAGATATAACTATAATAACAATAATAACAATAATACAATAATTACAATAATAATAAAAATATATCATAATAATAAAACTAAATAACAATAAAACCAAAAATAATAACTATTAAAGTATGGATTTAAAATTGGGTTGAAAGGCCTGCATTTTTGAAGGGAATCTTGCTATGGTAATTAAAGATACATTTCAATTTGTAAGGTGTGTGTACCAGTGTCTGTGTTGTGTTAAGGGGAATGTTTTTGTGTTTGTAACCATAAGAGATATACATTGCGGTTGCCCCTCCAGATGTTTAAGAACTACAACTCTTACCATTCACCAACAAAGCAGATGGGAGCAGGGAATGCTGGAAGTTGTAGTTTGCAAACACCTGGAGGACAACAGGATGGATTCTTCTGGCTATCTGATAATAAATGTAATTCGAAATTAATAAACCAAACATTGTACTTTACCGATATTATTATTGTGCTTTTATGTATACCATTTTAATATTGTGTGTAGGTATGTGTGTTTGTGTCAGTGTATTAGTATATTAGTATACCAAGGTTGTAGTTAGGGTAGCCACAGACCCAGGTACATTTCATACAGACGAAGTGACAGTTGGGATTTGATTGATTACGTGACCCTTAAACCCAAAATGTTCATGTTTGTGGATTGGACCCCATTATAGTCAATGGAGGAAATTTACTTCCACGGATTTACTTAGAAAAGTAAACGTCACCACTTCTCCCATGTTCTCACGTCTGTGTTTCAAGTTTCATATCTCTAGCGACAAAACCATGAGGGGAGAGATTTGGGAGAGAGGAGAAGGAGAATAAAACAGAATTGGCTCTTTCAAGACAAAATAATAATGACGTTTCATGAGTTTTGCCAAGTACTGTAGATAAACTATTAAAGGGCCTCTATGACTGGAAAAAAATAGTTTAAATTTGCCCGATGCTGGAAGGAAACTATAATTCTTCCCAATTATCATACACTATTATCTGTTGAATGTCCCCGACTTCTTTAGTCCAATCGAAACATTTATATTCGACAGTGTCAACAAGTGCCTATTATCATAAACTCTTCAGCGGGTGTGTGGCAGTTAGGGGTGACCGATTGGTATGTGAGTGAGTTGCATGGGTGGGTTATTCCCTTTACGGTCAGTGATAACTGAGCATTGATAGAAGTCTGTAAGATGGAAAAAGGTTGTCGGTTTAGATGTGTGTCGGAATGGGGATATTGGCCTGACACAAATCATGTACTGGGTTGAAGGCATGCAGCAACTCAGAAAAAGAGTTGATAATAGGTAGAATTTAATGATTTTTATTTAAGTTGCCCTTCTAACATAGTGATCTTTTAAATCTGCGAAGATGGCATTCCGCTCGTCCCAGAGCACTGTCCTGACAGTGCCGCCCGTTGAGAGGAGCCGGGGTTGTCATCTACGCCAGGCATCAAGTTTCATATCTCTACGACGCAAAAAAACCTGAGGGGAGATTTGGGAGGGGAAGAAGGAGAATATAAAACGAATTTGGCTCTTTCAAGACAAAAAACTAATAAATAGACGTTTTCATGAGTTTGCCAAGTACTGTAGATACAACTTATAAAGGGCATCTATACTGGCAAAAAAATGTGTTTAAATTTGCCCGATGCTGCTCGAAACTATAATTCTTCCCAATTATCACTACACTATTTATCTGTGAACTGTCCCCGACTTCTTTAGATCCAATATCGAAAACATCTTATATTTTCAGCTGATCATCTCAAGTGCCTCATATCATAAACTCTTCGCTGTGTGCTAGTTCAGTGAGGGTGGACAGTGGTATGTGTGAGTGCCATGGGTGGGTTATTCCTTACGGTCAGTGATAAACTGAGCTGATTGATATGAAAGTCTGGTCAGATGGAAAAGGTGTCGGTAAGTGTGGAATGGGGATATTGAGCCTGAACAAATCATGTACTGGGTTATGCAAGCATGCAGCAACCTCATGAAAAAGGTTAATAATAGGTAGTATTTAATGATTTTTAATTATAGTTGCCCTTTAACATCAGTGATCTTTACAATGTGACAGATGGCATCCCGCTCGTCAGAAGCACTGTCCTGAAAGTGCGCCCGTGAGAGGGAGCCGGGTTTCGTAATCTACGCCAGGCATCAAGTTTCATATCTTAGCGCAAAAACCATGAGGGGAGATTTGGGAGGAAGAAGGAGCAATAAAACAGAATTGGCTCTTTCAAGACAAAATAATAATAGACGTTTTTCTGAGTTTGCCAAGTACTGTAGATAAACTATTAAAGGGCATCATACTGGAAAAAATATAGTTTAAATTGCCCGATGCTGGAAACTATTAATTTCCCCAATTATCACTACACTATTTATCTGTTGAACTGTCCCGATTCTTCTAGATCCAATCGAAAACATCTTATATTTCAGCTGTCAATCAGTGCCTCATTATCAAAAACTCTTCAGCTGGGTGCAGTTAGGGTGTACAGTTGGTATTGTGAGTTGCATGGGTGGGTTATTCCCTTACGGTCAGTGATAACTGAGGCATTGATAGAAAGTCTGGTCAGATGGAAAAAGGTGTTGGTTAAGTGTGGAATGGGGATATTGAGCCTGAACAAATCATGTACTGGGTTGAAGGCATGCAGCAACCTCATGAAAAAGGTAATAATAGGTAGTAATTAATGATTTTTAATTATAGTTGCCCTTTAACATCAGTGATCTTTTACAATGTGACAGATGGCATCCCGCTCGTCCCAGAAGCACTGTCCTGAAAGTGCCGCCCGTGAGAGGAGCCGGGTTCGTAATCTACGCCAGGCTTTCCTGTCTTTGCAGGCTGCACTGCCTTCTGTACCTCCTGATACCAAACTCTCCAAACTGGATGTGCTGGTCTTGGCTGCCAGTTACATTGCCCACCTGACCCAAGCATTGGACCAGGACAGGGGTCTGACTGATAGCACCTAATTAATCGAGGACCGGATACCTGACCCTGTGAAGGTATCACATTATCTATCTTGTTAACAGTTAAAATAATATGATTGATTTGATTAATGTTTGTGTGAAACTAGCCTTTAAAAGCTGCAGATAATGCAATTACTTATCATGCTCGGGGAGGTCTGTGGCTGAACGTTTTCCTGATGCAAGACTGGATAGTGGTAAAACTAATTATAATTTACTAATAACAATATATAAATAATATAAACTAAAGAACTTTGGGAAAATCCAAAATCCTCTGTAATATACACGAAGGAAGGCCATCTGGTCCCTGACATACTGACATACAAAATGTTTAAAGGAAGGAGCACCTGACATCACTGCAGCTCCTGTTCACTTTTGTTAAAGATCTTTTTAGCATTAATTTGAACCTGGGACAGGCATGCTACTGCCTTAGGGCTAGGCCACACTAGCGCGTTTTTTGATTTGTTTGCGCACGCGTTTTGTATTCCGAACATTGCTATCAGGGCAACGCACGGAAAAACGTGCACGCCCATACAATTGCGTTCTGCATTTTGCGCAATCGCAAGCGTTTTTCTATTTCTAAAGAATTGTGGCGCCGTGTGGCCAATGCTTAGTAAATGAACCCACTGTGGTAAGGAACAGAGAAGGAGCTGGAGCGATGTTAGCTAGAGGGGAGATACATAATATCATTCGACTAAACATGATCAAATACAATCTGGTAATTCCAATTTCAACGGATTGTGGTTATAAAGGTCTGGGGTCTATTTGTTGTTAAAATGTTCAGATCTTGAGACATACAGTAGGGTCCTTTTTACGACCAAACGTTTGTTAATCAACGAAAGATTAGAGTAAATATATGACCGTGGCCATACAACGTACATTGGCAATAACACACGGTATAGCTAAATTTCGATACCTGCGCATTTTTAACATAGTAACATAGTAATTAAGGTTGAATAAAGACACACGTCCATCAAGTCCAACCTATTCACCCTCTTATTTTTGGGGTTTTTAACCCTACATAACAGTCAATCCAGACGAAGGCAAAAAAAACCAGCAAAAAAGGGGTGGAAATTCCTTCCTGACTCCAAACGGCAATCGTAAAGTATCCCTGGATCAACCAGATCTATATGTATTAATACCAGTAATTCTCAATATAGATCATATAGTTTATAGTATTTGAGGTTGAATAAAGACAACCCAGTCCAACCCATCTAGCAATATCCTCATTTCCTGCCTAACTGTTGATCCAGAGGAAGGAAAAAAAAACCCACCAATTTAAAGGGGGATATAAAATTCTTCCTGTTCTCCAAGTGGCAAGTCGGAAATTTCCCTGGATCAACTCTACTTTATGTATCAATACCAGTAACTTGGAACATTCCTTGTTTGCAGAAAACTCATCCAGCTTTCTTATGAAAACTGACCAATGAACCTGCCATAACAACGTCCCACTGGAGAGAGTTCCATATGCTTTACCGTTCTCACAGTGACAACCCTTTCCTAACTTACTTTATGTATCAATACCAGTAACTTGGTAAACATCCTTGTGTAGAAAACTCATCCATCTTTTTATAAACTGACCAATGAACCTGCCATAACAACGTCCACTGGAAGACAGTTCCATAGCTTTACCGTTCTACAGTGACAACCCTTTCCCAACTCTACTTATGTATCAATACCAGTAACTTGTAACATTCCTTGTTTGTAGAAACTCATCCAGTTTTTATTAAACGACCAATGAACCGCATAAACAGTCCACTGGAAGACAGTTCCATAGCTTTTACCGTTCTCACAGTAAAAACCCTTTCCCACTCACTTTATGTATCAATCCCAGTAACTTGTAACATCCTTGTTTGTAGGAGAAACTCATCCAGCTTTTTATTAAACTGACCCAATGAACCTGCCATAAACAACGTCACTGGAAGACAGTTTCCATAGCTTTCCCGTTCTCACAGTGACAAACCCTTTCCAACTCATACTTTATGTATCAATACCGTAACTTGTAACATTCCTTGTTTGTAGAAACTCATCAGCTTTTTATTAAACTGACCCCAATGAACCCTGCCATAACAACGTCCACATGGAAGACAGTTCCATAGCTTTACCGTTCTCACAGTGACAACCCTTTCCAACTCTACTTTATGTATCAATACCAGTAACTTGAACATTCCTTGTTTGTAGAAACCATCCAGCTTTTTATTAAACTGACAAATGAACCTGCATAACAACGTCCACTGGAAGACAGTTCCATAGCTTTACCGTTCTCACAGGTGAAAAACCCTTTCCCAATCTACTTTATGTACAATACCAGTAACTTGTAACACTTCCTGTGTTGTAGAGAAACTCATACCAGCTGTTTTTTTTAAACTGACCAATGAAACCTGCCATAACAACGTCACTGGAAAGACAGTTCCATAGCTTTATCCGTCTCACAGTGACAAACCCTTTCCCAACTCTACTTATGTTTTTCAATACCAGTAACTTGTAACATTCCTTGTTTGTAGAAACTCATCCACGCTTTTTATTAATACCTGACAATGAACCTGCCATAACAACGTCCATGGAAGACAGTTCCATAGCTTACCGTTCTCACAGTGACAAACCCTTTCCCAACTTGAAGCCTAAACCTTTTTTCTCAAGTCTTAAGGGATGTTCTCGTGTCCTCTGACATGTTCTATTGGTGAACAATGCCCCAGATAGTTTATTGTATGGCCAGTTAATATTTATACACAGTAATCTATCCCCACGCAAGCGCCTTTTCTCCAGCGTACGTAATTGTAACTTTTCCAATCTCTCTTCATATTCAAGCTCCCCCAATCCCTTATTAATTTAGTTGCCCTTCTCTGAACCCTTTCCATTTCAAAGATGTCTCTTTTGTACAAATGATTCCAAAATTGCACTTCATATTCCAAATGAAGGCCTACCAATGCTTTGTAAAAGAGGGAGAATAACATTTTCCTCCCTTGAATCCATACTCTCTGAAAAGAGAGGTATGGGTATTCAAGGGGAGGGAAAAAAAATGTTAATTATTCCCTCTTTTACCAAAAAACCGGGGCAATGGTAAGGGCCTTCTTGGGGGGGAAATTGGGAAAGTGCAATTTGGGGGACTTCAATTTGTACCAAAAAAAGGGACATTCTTTTGAAATGGAAAAAGGGTTCCAGAGCGAAAGGGCAACTAAATTAAATAAGGGGAATTGGGGGAGCTTGGAATATGGAAGAAGAAGCTTGGAAAAAAAAGTTACATTACGTACGGCTGGAAAGGAAAACAAAAAAGGCGGGCTTGCGTGGGGGGATCTGATTTACTGTGTATAAAATTAAAAATAAGGGGCCATACCAAATAAAAAAAACAAAACTAATTACTGGGGCCATTGTTCACCAATAGAAAAAAAAAAAAAAAACAAACATGTCAGGAGGAACCAACACGAGGGTGGGGGGAAACATTCCCCTTAAAGACTTGAGAAAAAAAAGGGTTTTAGGGGCTTCAAAGTTGCGGGAAAAGGTGTGTCCCACTTGTGAAGAACGGTTAAAGCTATGGGACAAAAAAAACAAAATTGTCTTGCCCGTTGGGAACGTTGTATGGCAGGGTTTTCATGGTTCAGGTAATAAAAAAGGTGGATTGATGGTTTCTACAAAACAAAGGGATGTTTACAAAAAAGTTTGTACTGGTATTGATACATAAAAAAGTTAGGAGTGGGGAAAAGGGGTTTGTTTTTTTTTTGTCACTGTGAGAAACGGTTAAAAGCTAGGGGGGGGAAAAAAAAACTGGTTTTATTTCCAGGGGAACGTTGTATGGCAGGTTTCTTGAAGTCAGTTTAAAAAAAATAAAAGCTGGATGGAGGTTTCTTTTACAAAAACAAGGAGAATGTTTACAAAGTTACTGGTATGATACATTAAAAAGTAGGTGGGAAAAGGGTTTTTTTCAACTGTGAGAAACGGGTTAAAGCTATGGGGAAAAAACTGTCTTCCAGTGGGGACGTGTTTGTATGGGGCAGGTTATTTGGTCAGTTAAAAAAAAGATGGGATGAGTTCTACAAAACAAGGGAATGTTTAACAAGTTACTGGTTATGATACATTAAAGTAGAGTGGGGAAAAGGGGTTTCACTGTGAGGGAACGGTTTAAAAAAGCTATGGTAACGTCGCTTTCCAGTGGAAGTTTTATGGCAGGTTTCATTGGTCGGTTTAATAAAAATAAGGCTGGATGAGTTTTACAAAAACAAGGAATGTTTACAAGGTGTATGGTTATTGGATAAACATACAGTTAGGTGGACGGTATAAAGGGTCACTGTTTTTCAAACGTTTGTGGAATTCCGGGAGTTTAGCAAGGTCTGGTCAGTTAATAAAAAGCTTATGAGTTACAAACTGGATGTCAAGTTGGATGGGATACATAGTAGAGGGGACAGGGGTTGTCATGGAGCAACGGTTTAAATTAAAAAAAAGCTTGGATGAGTTTTCTACAAACAAAGGCAGTTAAAAGTTTACTGGGGATTGATACAAAAAAAAGTTAGAAGGTTGGGAAAGGGGTTTTTTACTGTGAGAACGGTAAAAAAGCTATGGAAAACTGTCTTTCCAGGACGTTGTTTTATGGCAGGTTCATTGGTAGTTTAATAAAAAGCTGGATGAGTTTCTACAAAACAAGGGAATGGTTTTACAAAGTTATGGTATTGATACATAAAGTAGAGTGGGAAAGGGTTTGTCACTGTGAGAACGGTTAAAAGCTATGGAAACTGGTCTTCCAGTGGACGTTTTTATGGCGAGGTTCATTTTGGTCAGTTTAATAAAAAAGCTGGATGAGTTTCTACAAAACAAGAATGTTACAAGTTTAACTGGTATTGAATCAATAAAAAGTAGAGTTAGGAAAGGGTTTGTCCACCACGTGAGAACGGTAAAGCTATGGAACGTCTTCAGTTGGACGTTGTTAGGCAGGTTCATTGGTCAGTTTCATAAGAAAGCTGGATGGAGTTTCTGCAAACAAGGAATGTTCCAAGTTACGGTATGATACATAAAGTATAGAGTGATCCAGGAAAAAAAGAAAAATTTCCGATTGCCACTTGGAGACAGGAAGAATTTTATTCCCCTTCATAAATTGTGTGGGTTTTTTTTTGCCTTCCTCTGGATCAACAGTTAGGCAGGAATGAGGATATTGCTAGATGGGTGGGACTGGGTTGTCTTTATTTCAACCTTCAAAAATACTATAAACTATATGATCTATATTGAGAATTATGGTATTTAATACATATAGATTGGTGGATCCAGGGATAACTTTACGATTGCCGTTTGGAGTCAGGAAGGAATTTCCACCCCTTTTTGCTGGTTTTTTTTGCCTTCGTCTGGATTGACTGTTAGGTAGGGTTAAAAACCCCAAAAATAAGAGGGTGAATAGGTTGGACTTGATGGACGTGTGTCTTTATTCAAACCCTTAATTTACTATGTTACTATGTTACAAAGAGCAAGCAGTATCGAAAAATTAGATTATACCGTGTGTTATTGCCAATGTACGTTGATGTATGGCCACGGTTCATATATTACTCTAATCTTTCGTTGATTACCAACAAACGTTTGGTCGTAAAAAGGACCCTACTGTATGGTCTCAGCAGAATCTGAAAACATTTTAAAAAACAAACAAATAGACCCCAGACCTTTATAAACCACAATCCGTTGAAATTGGAATTACCAGATTGTATTGAGCATGTTTTAGTCGAATGATATTATGTATCTACTTAGCTAACATCGCTTCAGCTCTTCTCTGTTCCTTACCCCAGTGGGTTCATTTAATTTAAGGCATTGGCCACAACTGCGGCCCCACATTCTTAGAAATAGAAAAAACGCTTGCGATTTGCGCAAAAAAAAGAAAAAGCAGACGCATTGTCATGTGCATGGGAGTGCACGTGCGTGCGGCCAGATACAAGTTGGGAATACAAAAATCACACAAACAAAAAAAAACGCGTAGTGTGGCTCAGCCCTTAGGCAGTAGCATGCCTGTCCCAGGTTCAAATTAATGCTAAAAAGATCTTTAACAAAAGTGAACAGGAGCTGCAGTGATGCCAGGTGCTCCTTCTACTTTAACAGTTTGTATGTCAGTATGTCAGGGACCAGATGGGCCTTTCCTTCTGTTATTACTTATTACAGGATTTTGGATTTTCACAAAGTTCTTTAGTTTATATTATTTATATATTGTTATTAGTAAATTATGTAATAGTTTTTACACTATCCAGTCTTGCATAGGAAAAACGTTCAGCCACAGACCCCCCGAGACGATGATAAGTAATGCATTTCTGCAGCTTTTAAAGGCTTAGTTCACACAAAACATTAATCAAAAAATCAATCATATTTATTTACTGTTAACAATGATGTAATGTGAGCCTTCACAGGGTGCAGGTATCCGGGTCCTCGATTAATTAGGGTGCTATCAGTCGACACCCTGTCTCCGTCCAATGCTTGGGGTCAGGTGGGCAAGTGTGTAACTGGCAGCAAGACCAGCACATCCAGTTGGAGAGTTGGTATCAGGAGGTACAGAGGCAGTGCAGCCTGCAAAGCACAGGAAAGCCTGGCGTAGATTACGAACCCGGCTCCTCTCACGGGCGGCACTTTCAGGACAGTGCTTCTGGGACGAGCGGGATGCCGTCTGTCACATGTTAAAGATCACTGATGTTAAAGGGCAACTATAATTAAAAATCATTAAATACACCTATTATTAACCTTTTTCATGAAGGTTTGCTGCATGCCTTCAACCCAGTACATGATTGTTCAGGCTCAAATACCAATTCCACACTTAACCGACACATTTTTCCATCTGACCAGACTTTCTATCAATGCCTAGTTATCACTGACCGATAGGGAAGAACCCACCCATGCAACTCACACATACCAACTGTCCCACCCTAACTGCACACAGCTGAAGAGTTTTTGATAATGAGGCACGCACTGTGACAGCTGAAATATAAGATGTTTTCGATTGGATCTAAGAAGTCGGGGACAGTTAACAGATAAATAGTGTAGTGATAATGGGAAGAATTATAGTTTCCAGCATCGGGCAATTTAAACATATTTTTTTCAGTATAGATGCCTTTAATAGTTTATCTACAGTACTGGCAAAACTCATGAAAACACGTCTTTATTATTTGTCTTGGAAAGAGCCAAAGTTCGTTTTATTTCCTTCTCCTCCCAAATCTCCCTCATGTTTTTGCGCTTAGGAGATATGAAAACTTGATGCCTGGCGTAGATTACGAACCCGGTCCTCTCACGGGCGGCACTTTCAGGACAGTGCTTCGGGAACGAGCGGGATGCCATCTGTCACATTGTAAAAGATCACATGATTTAAGGGAAAACTATAATTAAAAATCATTAAATTACTACCTATTATTAACCTTTTTCATGAGGTTGCTGCATGCCTTCAACCCAGTACACTGATTTGTTCAGGCTCAATATCCCATTCCACACCTTAACCGACACCTTTTTCCATCTGACCAGACTTTCATCAAGCTCAGTTATCACTGACCGTAAGGAATAACCCACCCATGCAACTCACACATACCAACTGTCACCCCTAACTGCACACAGCTGAAGAGTTATGATAATGAGGCACTTGATTGACAGCTGAAAATATAAGATGTTTCGATTGGATCTAAAGAAGTCGGGGGACAGTTCAACAGATAAATAGTGTAGTGATAATTGGGAAGAATTATAGTTTCCAGCATCGGGCAAATTTAAACATATTTTTTTCCAGTATAGATGCCCTTTAATAGTTTATCTACAGTACTGGCAAAACTCATGAAAACGTCTATATTATTTGTCTTGAAAAGAGCCAAATTCTGTTTTATTCTCCTTCTTCCCCCAAATCTCCCCTCATGGTTTTTGCGCTAGAGATAGAGATATGAAACTTGATGCCTGGCGTAGATTACGAACCCGGCTCCTCTCACGGGCGGCACTTCAGGACAGTGTTCTGGGACGAGCGGGATGCCATCTGTCACATTGTAAAAGATCACTGATGTAAAGGGCAACTATATAATAAAAATATTAAAATTACTACCTATTATTAACCTTTTTCATGAGGTTGCTGCATGCCTTCAACCCAGTACATGATTTGTTCAGGCTCAATATCCCATTCCACACTTAACCGACAACCTTTTTCCATATGACCAGACTTTCTATCAAATGCTCAGTTATCACTGACCGTAAGGGAATAACCCACCATGCAACTCACACATACCAACTGTCACCCCTAACTGCAACAGCTGAAGAGTTATGATAATGAGGCACTTGATTGACAGCTTGAAATAAAGATGTTTTCGATTGGATCTAAAGAAGTCGGGGACAGTTCAACAGATAAATAGTGTAGTGATGTAATTGGGAAGAATTTATAGTTCCAGCATCGGGCAAATTTAAACATATTTTTTCCAGTATAGATGCCCCTTTAATAGTTTATACAGTACTTGGCAAAACTCATGAAAACGTCTTTATATTTTGTCTTGAAAGAGCCAATTCTGTTTTATTCTCCTTCTTCCTCCCAAATCTCCCTCATGGTTTTGCGCTAGAGATATGAAACTTGATACAGACGTGTGAGACACATGGGAGAAGTGTGACGTTACTTTTTAAGTATCCGTGGAAGTAAATTTCCTAGTGACTATAATGGGTCCAATCCACAAACATGAACATTTGGGTTTTAAGGTCATGTAATCAAATCAAATCCCAACTGTCACTTTCGTATGAAATGTACCTGGGTCTGTGGCTACCCTAAACTACACACTGTGTATACTAATATACTAATACACTGACACAAACACACAACTACACACAATATTAAAATGTAGACAATAAAAGCACAATAATAAATATATGTAAAGTACAAATGATGGTTTATGTATTCGAATTACATTATTTTTATAGCCAGAAGATCCATCCTGTTGTCCTCCAGGTGTTTGCAAAACTACAACTTCCAGCATTCCCTGCTGCCATCTGCTTGTTGGTGAATGGTGAGAGGTTGTAGTCTTAAAATCTGGGAGGGGCAACCGCAAATGTATATCTCTTTGGTTACAAACACAAAAACATCCCCTTAAACACAACACAGACACTGGTACACACACCTTACAAATTGAAATGTATCTTTAATTACCATAGCAAGATTCCTTCAAAATTGCAGCCTTTCAAGCCAATTTTAAAATCCATACTTTAGTTATTATTATTGTATTTATTGTTATTATAGTTTATTATTATATTATATTTTTATTTTATTGTTAATTATTGTTATTATTGTTATTATTGTTATTATAGTTATATCGTTGTATTTCATTAGATCAACTGGACTTGAAATTAGTTCTTGAAGACGTTTCGTAGTCATCCGACTGGCTTTCTCAATTCGAGATGACTTGTACAAGGACTCTGTGGCAATTATGTACCCTGGAAAATCCCAATAGCATATCACAGCCAGGTGTTAGGGTGGATTGGTAGTGGCTAAGAGGTTGTTATAGGAAACGCCCAGAGTAAGGTGTCAAAACAGCATTGTACATGGCAGACAGTTGGTGGTCGAACCCCCCACCTCATTAGGCTTGGTTTCTTATTTTCAATAAATGGCCTCCTTAAACACCTCTCTTGAACCAGTCACGTTCCTCGCCAATATGTTAACAATTATACAATCTTCAAAGGTATGTCCTTTATCCTTAAGATGCAGGTACAACAATACCTTTAAGGGCGTAGCACCCAGCCACTGGTTCAGATATGTTGATGACACCTGGTTGTTAAAATCACCAGAACGAAGTACAAGCTTCACAGAAACACATTAATTGCAAGTAGACCCCAAAACATTAAATTCACAAGGAAGATACAAAACAACAAACTGGCCTTCTTGGGCTGCCTTGGTAGAAGTTAAGGAGAATGGTAAACATGCGAAGTAGAGGTTTACAGAACCAACAACAACAAGATCAGTATTGATTGTTGACTCCACCACCTTAGATCACAAGCTGGGGGTCATCAGAAACCCTGCACAACGGCTGAGAACATCCCCACTAGCACAGAGGCGAAGGCTAAAAGAAAAAACCTCTCAGAGGGCCCTTAAAACTTGTGGATATCTCCAGCTGGGTCTTGTCAAAAGGAAAGTAGAAGGAAAGAAGAAATGAATACCAACAGTGAAGGGGAAAAGCAAGACAGGAGAAAGCACATGGTCATCCCATAGGAGCAGGGGTTCCGGAGAATTAAGAAGATATTTAAAAAAACATCGTATCCCTGTCTGTTTAACCGAACAACACAACAAAGACCCAATACCAAAACAAAGAAAAGCAACATCATAATGCCGTGCAGTGCAGTGAAGAAAAGAATGTCTGATTTGTATGTGGGGAGACCAAAACAGCAAACTGCTGATCAACGTATGGCCCAGCACAGAAGAGCCAATTCCTCGGGTCAGGACTCAGCCGTGTACCTGCATCTTAAGGAAAAAAGGACATACCTTTGAAGATAGTAATGTTAACATATTGGCGAAGGAACGTGGACTGGTTAAGCAGAGGTGTTAAGGAGGCCATTTATGTGAAAAATAAGAAACCAAGGCCTAAATAGAGGTGGGGGGGGTTCGACACCAACTCTCTGCCATGTACAATGCGTGTTTTACACCTTACTTTGGGCGTTCCTATAAACACCTCTTAGCCACTATCTAATCACACCTTAACACGGCTGGCTGTGATATGCTAATTGGGATTTTCCAGGGTACATAATTGCCACAGATTCTGTACAAGTCATTCTGAATTGAGAAAGCCAGTCGGATGACTAGCGAAACGTCTTTCAAAGAACTACATTCAAGTCCAGTTGATCTAATGAATACAACAGATTACCATGACCGGATGAATGCGAACCTCACAAGCATGTTATGATAGTTATATTATTATAGTTATTATTATTATAGTTATTATTATTATTAGTTATTATTATTGTGATTATTATTATTATATAGTTATTATTTTATAGTTATTATGTTATTGTTATTATATTGTTATTATTATTATTATTACTATTATTATTTGTTGTGTTGTGTTATGTTGTTATGTTATTATTATTATTGTTGTTATTATGTTGTTATTATTGGATTATTTGTTATTGTTATTGTTATTATATTGTTATTGTTATTATTATTGTTATTATTAGTGTATTGTTATATTATTATTGTTATTATTATTATTATCGTTATTGTTGTATTATTATTGTTATTGTTATTGTTGTGTTATTGTTGTTAATATTATAGATGTTATGACATCATATGTGGAGCGTTATAATTATACAGGTACATATGTGAAAAACATTCATGTTACATACAACAATGATACTGCAAATAACACAAAGTAACACATGTTACACAAGGGTAGTCTTTCTATCATCTACAGCAATAGCTAGATAGATAGATTTACGTAGACTTGCCCAAACGTTACTTAACTACTTTGAATGGGTGGATAGATTTTATGAATTCCATACAAAATGTTTATTATTTTCCTGGCATTGTGTGACCAGCATTGAACCTACCCATTGTGTTGGGGTGTTTGGGTCCTTTTTAAGGTGATTTAAGTGCACATCTGACAGAATTTGAAAGGTTCACACTGATTTCCATATTGACCCTTCATTTACATTTTACTGTATCCAGTCAGTCTGGACACCATATATTAGCCCTCTGGGTGATGGATTTATAAGGAACCGCAGTGATGTCAGGTGTTTCTCTACTAGAAGATTGTTCTGAATTTGATAGGCGTATTCCAGGAACCAGGTGGAGCAAAAGGCAATACGGAAAAAAGCTTTTTTCCAACCTCTAAATTCCTTTGAAGGGCATTCCACCCTTAAAAACAAAAAAAAATTGTCACTTGTCATTTCCTTTCCCCTAACCTTACTAATATATTAATGATAAGGATTGACCCTGTTCCCTGCTCAATGAATTTTAGGGACTTGTGCAGAGGAGGAAGCAGAGGAAAGTGCAGACAATCATTGGCTTTGATGTCAGCATTGACAGTCTTGATGATGCATGGGGGAAGGAGACAGATTCTTCCAGAATGGAGGCAATAAATATCCTTAAACATTTGGTAGTTAATGCAACTAATAATGTGTGAAATGTTGGGAACAGAGGAAGGTGACTGACAAGTGACCATTTTTTGTTTTAAAGGACAACTCCACCCCCATAATAACATCTGTTAGAAAGAATGGCCTCTTTATAATATATTGATATATCATAGTTTGTCCTATGAATTCATTACTGTATACCTGCTATGCTTCTGGAAACTGAGCAATTTAGAAACCTGTACTGAGCCTGTACTGAGCTGGCATGCTCAGAAGAGGCAGACAGGGGATTAACATTCAGTCATTGGCTGTGATATTAACTGTTCAAATCCATAACTGACAGTTATAACTGGAAGAACCAGGAAGCAGAAAACAGGAAGGGGAAACAGGACATTGTGCAGGACTTCAGGGTTAGACTTATATATTTCATATTTCAAACTTATTCCGTTTAGGGTTTGGGGGTGATTTACCTGTATGTAAGTTTTCATTTTGGGGCTGGACTTGCCCTTTAAAGGAACTTCATACATTGCTGAATACACCAAGGTACTTCCTTGTGATGCTTGGGCCAGTAAGGAATTCACATAAATAAATATAATAGCAGTTATGTTTGTTTTCTCTCTTTGTGATGTAAATTATCCCCATATGATTAACTGAATCCTTATGACATTAACACAAAGTGATAGATGAGGACAATTAAACAAAATGAAAACTACTCACAGGTTGGGGGTTGGAAACCTTTGCCTCCGTAGTGTGATGCCTGGGGTATTTCCCTCTGTGTGGAATGTTCCTTTCTGTTTCCTTTGTGGGTGCTGCAGGTACAGAATCACACAGGGACCAGGCCTGAAGGTCTTCTCCAGCCAAACATCCATAGCTTCCTTCAGGTGGCTTGGTTAGTTAAGACACAGTTGCAGTGCGATTGGGTTTATATTAAGCTTTGAATGAACATTATTGGGGGGAAAATCGTGATTTTTTTAGAGCCTCATTAAAAGAAAGTAAAGTTGGACAGAACAGGGATTCCAAGAGATAATTTACAGCTGAACCGTTGCATCCCACAAGCTTTGCGGATAAATGAGAGCAAGTGTAATAGTGTCTTATGCTCCAGACGTGTAATAAGAGGGAATATCTGGCTGGTTTTGGGTTTGGTTTTATCTAGGTATCCGACCCACTTTATGGGTCCTTTAAGAGCTGCGGACAGCAGGATAGTGCAAGTTGTGCATTACCCCATATTATTAAATGCTGGGACATGGGATCTAAAAACCTCAGTGGGCGCAAGGCATTGTCTTTTAAAAACACAACATAGCAAGTTACAGTGGATAAATTAAGAAATAATTTCAAGTAGTTAACTCTTTAAATCTACCTTACAGTATGATACCTACCTAACACTGGCCTTGCCTTTAAATTGTAATGATCTAATAGGTAGGGCGTAACGTTACACCAGTGGATATTTTATTACACCAAAACTTATGACATTCCCAGCTTTTGCCATTAATTTTGCATTCATTCAAAATGGCCCAGGTAGTTATTGGTAAGATAACAATCCTTTTTAAACAGCCCATTCTGTATGGATACCAGTAATCCAATGAGCATCTGAGTTAGACATCCTTCACGGTTCATAGTGTTTGTCTGTGGAGTCTAAGTGGACACAGTGGACCTTGGAAACACGGGGACATGTTAGTAAAAGATCCCGTAAAGTTATTTTGCAGTTACCGCACCTTTAACCAGCGTCCAGCAGAACGTTTAAGTACAAATCGTGGTCTACAATTTGGTCACAAACGTAGATTTACAAATGTGATGCAATTGTACGATGCCATACAATACCGTACCGCCTGGTATTGAATGAACGCCTACGGCATTGTAAGTTGCCGAACTTTGATTGAATTTCTAATCAAATAATATAAATCACCCCCAAACTGCAATAGTAAGAAATGTGAAATATACAATTCTAATCTGAAATTCGCACAATGTCCTGTTGCCTCTTTCTTGTTCCTATTTCTTCCAGTTAGCACAAACAGGTGACTTCACACCAATGAATGAGTGGTAATCACATAGCTAGCTTTTTTGAGCATGCTCCAAACTCATAAACAGCTCACTAAATTGCTGAGAAGGGGGCATGAACAAATATAGCTTTAACATACTCGACTCCTTTAGTTTCTATGAGGTATCCAGGAGCATAACTTGAGGACAACGTGAATCTCATAACCTAATTGAAGAAGCCTGTCTTTCTAAAAGATTTCATTATGATGGTTGCCTTTAAAGGGTTATCTAAGTGCCCCCTGTTGGTCACATGAAATTAAACTGATCTTTACAAGAATGACAAGGTCTGGGCCATAACATGATGCAGTTGATACATGGTTGTTTATTATTGCCATCAGGCAAAAAGCATTTGACATATAATTTACTTTGGCAAATAATCCGACGGAGATATTAAACCATAAAAGATCAACGCCATCCACACATTTATTGCAGTCATGGCCATTTTTAGAATAAAGGCCTAACCGAGAACGTAGGTAATGATTGAATTTATCTCTGTTGTGGAAATTGACAAGATTGTAACATTGTTTCAAATATCTAATAGATAAACTCATTGTCCGCATAATAACCATTTCTGATTCGTTCAAACGAATGGGAAACAGCGAGCGACTTGTTACAGGATCTGATTTGGGTGATAACGTGAGATTCTTGGCACGCAACATCTCTCACTTTATCTCGTTCGTCTCTCGGAACAGAATTTCACTGGGTCAGATTAAAATGGATCATTTCAAATCATGTTTTGGTCAACACTCTGGGAAGCTCAGATTACGGACAGGAATGAAAACTTCAGAGGCAAGAGAAAACACAAATGAATTCTATTTATCTAACGATCCCATAATTCATAGAAACCAGCTTGCAAATTATCCCTCTGTTATCACTTTCTTGGGTCCAACACAGGAAGGAATGTCACTATTATTAGAAAAGAGGAAATGGGATTAAACACAAACGTAAACACTTTTAATCCTTGGTTTAAAGGGGAACGTGGTCTTCCATACTATAAAAAGAGAACACAACCTTCCTTTAACATGACTCCAGTATAATGCTTCTAGCTGCAGTCTATTTAAGGGTATACAATAGCACTGTGTCCCTTAGGGATAAATTATAACTACATTTTGTAGAAGCGCGACTGATCTGGACAACACATGTATACAAAGAAAAGATAATCAATGCACATTCCTAGGCCCCATATAATATCACATTATCTGCAAAGATGCATGCATTATAAACAAAGGGGTTTAGGTTTTAGTACAAATAACTGGATAACAAAAGGTAACACCAGTCCTTCTATTGTATGTCAGTTAGTATATGGAAAGCATGGTCAAAGCTTCCATTGTGCAATAGACCACCCAACACGCCCTTTAACGGAAATTGGGAGGAGGTCCTATGCCTTGTAATATAAAGCACGGATGGACAGCCTTTCCCTCATTATAAAAGCTAAAGGGCTGGGGGGGAAGTGAAAAGCTGTGTGTATTGATCCCAGTTTGCAAGTATGAGAAATACAAAAGTTGTATTCGTACATAAAGTAAAAAAGGTTAGATTAGAGTTAGGACCTTCCAGATGGGGTTACCTGACGTGGTTGGAAGGTTTTCATTCATGTGATCACAGAATGTATACCTAAAACCATACCTCATTGTTTATAATGTTTTGCCGTGTGCAGATAATTGATATTGTTGGGAGCCTAGGAATGGAATTGGATTTCTTTTACTTGTATATGTATGCCAGTGGCAGATAATATGGTATTGTATGGGGCTAGGACTGTGCTGGCTGGTTAAGTATGCGTGGCATTGATTGGTATGGGGTGGGATTCATTGTTTTTTTCTTTGTTGATAATGTTGCCAGTGTGGCAGATAATATGACTATTGTATGGGGTCCTAGGAAATGTGCATATTGTGATCTTTTCGTTGTTTATAAAGTATTGCCGTGTGCAGCGATTAATATGATATCTGTATGGGGCTAGGAATGGCATTGATTATCTTTTTCTTGTTTATCAATGTATGCCAGTGGGCAGAGAATATGATATTGTATGGGGCTAGAATGTGCAATGATTATCTTTTCTTTGTTGATAATGTATGCCAGTGTTTCAGAGATAATATGATATTGTATGGGGCCTAGGAAGTGCATGATTATCTTTTCTATGTTTATAAGATATCTTCTCTCTCTATTGGATGGGGGTGTATACTAATGTGGTTTTTTTTAAATTGGCTAGGCATGTTGGCTATGGTTGGTTTTGAACATCATGTAAGGACTGCCCATGAGCGATAGGCTATGAGCGATCCTGTTTTTGTTAAAGAGATTTTTCTGTTTTTAAGAGAGAAGGACAGCGTTAAAAAACTAAAGCGGTAATTAACGTGGTTGCCAGCCTAGTAAATTGTACTAACCTAACAATATTTATTTCTAGGAGGGTGGCCTGGTCGTAATTAATCACTAGTTGGGATTTTTATTTTTTTTTACTACTTACTCTTGAATAAGGTGGTAGGAATGTTTGGAGTAACTCAAAGCAATGGATTACTTAAAACCAAAACTGGTGTTGAAAGAACACTGTTACATGTGGAGCGGGGGCTCGGTGTGGTAGCGAGACAAGGAAAGGTGTTTTTTTTTTCTCTCTCTCTATGATGGATGGGGGTGTTTTGTTGGTGTGTTGGGTTGTAAACTAATTGGTTTATTAAATTGGCTGAACAACGGCTGTTGGCTCTGGTTGGTTTTGACCTCATGTAAGGCTGTCCCATGAGCGATTTAGATTATGAGCGAGTCCTGTTTAAAGAGATTTTTCTGTTTTTTAGAGAATTGACAGCGTTTAAAAAACTAAAGCGTTTATAACAAGAAGAAAGGCGTTTGAGAACCAACACTAGTTCGCTGATTGGTATTGCTGTGTCTCTGCTGTGTTATTGCTGTTTCGTAGGGACAGTTTGGGGGGCCCGAGCAATGTGCATCCGGCCGCATGTAGGGATCTTGGAGCAGCCCCGCCCCAGGGGACTATGTTATGTGTAGGTGCTGAGGGGGTTGCCCAGTTGGAATCTGAGGTACAGAGTCTAAGGGTGGTAAAAACTTTTGCAGCATGCAGGACTTGGCAAACCTGGGGGGGGAAATTGGCCAGGTTAATTGCAGGGGCCATAAACTGGTGGGTGGAGAGGGGGGGCAGAAAGGTGGAGAGAAGGAAGATAGATTTGTAAGCGGTAACCAGGGGGAAAGTAGGGGAAGGAAGGAAGGGGGCTTCTTCCCAGCTGGTCGATTCCAACAGATTTGCAATTTTAGGTGAGATGTGGAGGACGGATGTGGCTCGGAAGCAGCAGTGTATGGAGCGGGGGCCTTTCCCTTGGAGCCACCCAGGGACGGCATCTCCAATACAAGGGAGGGGGAGAACTGGGGGCTAGGAAGGACCTAGAAAGGGTGGTTATGGGTTAGTGGTAGGGGTTATATTATTAGAAGGGTAGATAGGGTAATCTGTAGCCGGACCCTGCTATGACGACAGTCGTGTGTGTCGCCTGGTGCTTAGGGTTCGAAATGTGGTGGATCGTTGTAGACAGCTGTTGGGTGGGGCCGTGGAGTGACCCGGCGGGTCTTGTTAACATTGGTTGCCAAGACAAAGTTAGCGGTGGAGGTGAGGTCCTTAAAGAATGATCCGAGAATTAGGGGCCAAGTTAAAAGCAAGAAGGACCTCCAGGGTAGTGATTCAGAAAATACTACCGCCGCACGTGCTACGCTAGGGAGGACAACGGGAGCTCGGAGAGGTATAATGAGTGGCTTATAAGAGAGTGGTTGTTTTGTGTGTGTAAGGAGATTGGGGTTTGGGTTTTTAGGGAACCTGGGCTCTGAATTTTTGTTGTGCTACAGGCTTCTTAGTCTGTGACGGATTGCACCTCAATGGTGGATGGTGCATGTTTTTGGGGGAGAAGTAGAAGGGAGAAGATGGCTAGGGGGTTGGAGGAGATTTTAAATTTTAGTATGGGGGGGGAGGGGAGGAACGTTTTTAACTCACACAGGGGTTAGATAGAGAAGTTAGGGCTCTGGGGCTAGTAACACAACGGGATGTTAAAGGGCAACTATAATTAAAAATCATTAAATTACTACCTATTATTAACCTTTTTCATGAGGTTGCTGCATGCCTTCAACCCAGTACATGATGAAACTTGATGCCTGGCGTAGATTACGAACCCGGCTCCTCTCACGGGCGGCACTTTCAGGACAGTGCTTCTGGGACGAGCGGGATGCCATCTGTCACATTGTAAAAGATCACTGATGTTAAAGGGCAACTATAATTAAAAATCATTAAATTACTACCTATTATTAACCTTTTTCATGAGGTTGCTGCATGCCTTCAACCCAGTACATGATTTGTTCAGGCTCAATTCCCCATTCCACACTTAACCGACACCTTTTCCATCTGACCAGACTTTCTATCAATGCTCAGTTATCACTGACCGTAAGGGAATAACCCACCCATGCAACTCACCACATACCACTGTCACCCCTAACTGCACACAGCTGAAGAGTTTATGATAATGAGGCACTTGATTGACAGCTGAAATATAAGATGTTTTCGATTGGATCTAAAGAAGTCGGGGACAGTTCAACAGATAAATAGTGTAGTGATAATTGGGAAGAATTATAGTTTCCAGCATCGGGCAAATTTAAACATATTTTTTTCCAGTATAGATGCCCTTTAATAGTTTATCTACAGTACTTGGCAAAACTCATGAAAACGTCTATATTATTTTGTCTTGAAAGAGCCAAATTCTGTTTTATTCTCCTTCTTCCTCCCAAATCTCCCCTCATGGTTTTTGCGCTAGAGATATGAAACTTGATGCCTGGCGTAGATTACGAACCCGGCTCCTCTCACGGGCGGCACTTTCAGGACAGTGCTTCTGGGACGAGCGGGATGCCATCTGTCACATTGTAAAAGATCACTGATGTTAAAGGGCAACTATAATTAAAAATCATTAAATTACTACCTATTATTAACCTTTTTCATGAGGTTGCTGCATGCCTTCAACCCAGTACATGATTTGTTCAGGCTCAATATCCCCATTCCACACTTAACCGACACCTTTTTCCATGACCAGACCTTCTATCAATGCTCAGTATCACTGACCGTAAGGAATAACCCACCCATGCAACTCACACATACCAACTGTCACCCCTAACTGCACACAGCTGAAGAGTTTTTGATAATGAGGCACTTGATTGACAGCTGAAATATAAGATGTTTTCGATTGGATCTAAAGAAGTCGGGGACAGTTCAACAGATAAATAGTGTAGTGATAATTGGGAAGAATTATAGTTTCCAGCATCGGGCAAATTTAAACATATTTTTTTCCAGTATAGATGCCCTTTAATAGTTTATCTACAGTACTTGGCAAAACTCATGAAAACGTCTATTATTATTTTGTCTTGAAAGAGCCAAATTCTGTTTTATTCTCCTTCTTCCTCCCAAATCTCCCCTCATGGTTTTTGCGCTAGAGATATGAAACTTGATACAGACGTGTGAGACACATGGGAGAAGTGTGACGTTACTTTTCTAAGTAATCCGTGGAAGTAAATTTCCTATTGACTATAATGGGTCCAATCCACAAACATGAACATTTTGGGTTTTAAGGGTCATGTAATCAAATCATATCCCAACTGTCACTTTCTGTATGAAATGTACCTGGGTCTGTGGCTACCCTAACTACACACTGTGTATACTAATATACTAATACACTGACACAAACACACAACTACACACAATATTAAAATGTATACAATAAAAGCACAATAATAAATATATGTAAAGTACAATGTATGGTTTATGTATTTCGAATGACATTTATTTTTATAGCCAGAAGAATCCATCCTGTTGTCCTCCAGGTGTTTGCAAACTACAACTTCCAGCATTCCCTGCTGCCATCTGCTTTGTTGGTGAATGGTGAGAGTTGTAGTTCTTAAACATCTGGAGGGGCAACCGCAAATGTATATCTCTTATGGTTACAAACACAAAAACATTCCCCTTAACACAACACAGACACTGGTACACACACCTTACAAATTGAAATGTATCTTTAATTACCATAGCAAGATTCCCTTACAAAATGCAGCCTTTCAAGCCAATTTTAAAATCCATACTTTATAGTTATTATTATTGTTATTATTGTTATTATTGTTATTATTGTTATTATAGTTATATCTGTTGTATTCAATTAGATCAACTGGACTTGAAATGTAGTTCTTGAAAACGTTTCGCTAGTCATCCGACTGGCTTTCTCAATTCAGAATGACTTGTACAAGACTCTGTGGCAATTATGTACCCTGGAAAATCCCAATTAGCATATCACAGCCAGGTGTTAAGGGCGTGATTAGATAGTGGCTAAGAGGTGTTATAGGAACGCCCAGAGTAAGGTGTCAAAACAGCATTGTACATGGCAGACAGTTGGTGTCGAACCCCCCACCTCTATTTAGGCTTGGTTTCTTTATTTTCACATAAATGGCCTCCTTAACACCTCTCTTGAACCAGTCACGTTCCTTCGCCAATATGTTAACATTACAATCTTCAAAGGTATGTCCTTTATCCTTAAGATGCAGGTACACAATACCTTTAAGGGCGTAGCACCCAGCCACTGGTTCAGATATGTTGATGACACCTGGGTTAAAATCCACCAGAAGGAAGTACAAGCTTTCACAGAACACATTAATGCAGTAGACCAAAACATTAAATTCACAAGGGAAGATACAAAACAACAAACTGGCCTTCTTGGGCTGCTTGGTAGAAGTTAAGGAGAATGGTAAACTGGAAGTAGAGGTTTACAGAAAACCAACACACACAGATCAGTATTTGATGTTTGACTCCCACCACCCTTTAGATCACAAGCTGGGGGTCATCAGAACCCTGCAACACAGAGCTGAGAACATCCCCACTAGCACAGAGGCGAAGGCTAAAGAAATAAAACATCTCAGAGTAGCCCTTAAAACTTGTGGATATCCAGACTGGGTCTTTGTCAAAAGAAGTAGAAGGAAAGAAAAGAACATGAATACCAACAGTGAAGGGGAAAAGCAAGACAGGAGAAAGAACATGGTCATCCCATATGTAGCAGGGGTCTCCGAGAAATTAAGAAGAATTTTCAAAAAACATCGTATCCCTGTCTGCTTTTAACCGAACAACACAACAAAGACCCAATACCAAAACACAAGAAAAGCAACATCATATATGCAGTGCAGTGCAGTGAAGAATGCTCTGATTTGTATGTGGGGGAGACCAAACAGCAACTGCATCAACGTATGGCCCAGCACAGAAGAGCCAATTCCTCGGGTCAGGACTCAGCCGTGTACCTGCATCTTAAGGAAAAAGGACATACCTTTGAAGATAGTAATGTTAACATATTGGCGAAGGAACGTGACTGGTTCAAGAGAGGTGTTAAGGAGGCCATTTATGTGAAAATAAAGAAACCAAGCCTAAATAGAGGTGGGGGGGGTTCGACACCAACTCTCTGCCATGTACAATGCTGTTTTAACACCTTACTTTGGGCGTTCCTATAACACCTCTTAGCCACTATCTAATCACACCCTTAACACCTGGCTGTGATATGCTAATTGGGATTTTCCAGGGTACATAATTGCCACAGATTCTTGTACAAGTCATTCTGAATTGAGAAAGCCAGTCGGATGACTAGCGAAACGTCTTCAAGAAGTACATTTCAAGTCCAGTTGATCTAATTGAATACAACAGATATACCATGACCTGGATGAATGCGAACCTTCACAAGCATGTTATTATAGTTATTATTATTATAGTTATTATTATTATAGTTATTATTATTGTTATTATTATTATTATTATTATTAGTTATTATTATAGTTATTATTGTTATTGTTATTATTATTGTTATTATTATTATTATTACTATTATTATTATTGTTGTTGTTGTTGTTGTTATTGTTGTTATTGTTATTATTATTATTGTTGTTATTATTGTTGTTATTATTGTTATTATTGTTATTGTTATTGTTATTGTTATTATTATTGTTATTGTTATTATTATTGTTATTATTATTGTTATTGTTATTATTATTATTGTTATTATTATTATTATCGTTATTGTTGTTATTATTATTGTTATTGTTATTGTTGTTGTTATTGTTGTTAATATTATAGATTTATGACATCATATGTGGAGCGTTATAATTATACAGGTACATATGTGAAAAACATTCATGTTACATACAACAATGATACTGCAAATAACACAAAGTAACACATGTTACATACAAGGGTAGTCTTTCTATCATCTACAGCAATAGCTAGATAGATAGATTTACGTAGACTTGCCCAAACGTTACTTACTACTTTGATGGGTGGATAAGATTTTTATGGAATTCCATACAAAATGTTTATTATTTTCCTGGCATTGTGTGACCAGCATTGAACCTACCCATGGTTGGGGTGTTTGGGTCCTTTTTAAGGTGATTTAAGTGCACATCTGACAGAATTTGAAAAGGTTCACACTGATTTCCATATTGACCCTTCATTTACATTGTTACTGTATCAGTCAGTCTGGACACATATATTAGCCCTCTGGGTGATGGATTTATAAGGAACCGCAGTGATGTCAGGTGTTTCTCCTACTAGAAGATTGCTCTGAATTTGATAGGCTGTATTCCAGGAACCAGGTGGAGCATAAAGGCAATACTGAAAAAGCTTTTTTCCAACCTCTAAATCTCCTTTGAAGGGCATGTCCACCCTTAAAAACAAAAAAAATTGTCACTTGTCATTTCCTTTCCCCTAACCTTACTAATATATTTAATGATAAGTATTGACCCTGTTCCCTGCTCAATGAGCTTTTAGGAACTTGTGCTGAGGAGGAAGCAGAGGAAAGTGCAGACAATCATTGGCTTTGATGTCAGCATTGACAGTCTTGATTGATTGCATGGAGGAAGGAGACAGCTTCTTCCAGAATGGAGGCAATAAATATCCTTAAACATTTGGTTAGTAATGCAACTAATAATGTGCTGAATATGTTGGGAACAGAGGAATGTGACTGACAAGTGACAGTTTTTTGTTTTAAAGGACAACTCCACCCCCATAAGAACATCTTCTAGATAGAATGGCCTCTTTATAATATGTTGATATATCATAGTTTGTCCTATGAATTCATTACTGTATACCTGCTATGCTTCTGGATGCCTCGTGGAAACTGAGCCATTTAGTGACCTGTACTGAGCCTGTACTGAGCCTGAGCATGCTCAGAAGGGGCAGACAGGGGATTAACATTCAGTCATTGGCTGTGATGTCAACTGTCAAATCCATAACTGACAGTTACTAACTGGAAGAACCAGGAAGCAGAAACAGGGGAAACAGGACATTGTGCAGGATTTCAGGTTAGACTTATATATTTCACATTTCAAACTATTACCGTTTAGGGGTTTGGGGGGTGATTTACCTGTATGTAAGTTTTCATTTTGGGGATGGACTTGCCCTTTAAGGGTGGACTTTTCCTTTAAAGGAACTTCATACATTGCTGAATACACCAAGGTACTTCCTTGTGATGCTCTGGGCCAGTAGGAATTCACATAAATAAATATCAATATGCAGTTATGTTTGTTTTTCTCTCTTTGTGATGTAAATTATCCCCATATGTTTAACTGAAATTCCTTATGACATTAACACAAAGTGATCAGATGAGGACAATTAAACAAAATGAAAACTACTCACAGGTTGGGGGTTGGAAACCTTTGCCCTCCCGTATGGTGATGCCTGGTGGTATTTCCCTCTGTGGAATGTTCCATTCTTGTCCTTTGTGGGTGCTGCAGGTACAGAATCACACAGGGACCAGGCCTGAAGGTCTTCTCCAGCCAGAACATCCATAGTCTTCCTTCAGGTTGGCTTGGTTAGTAAGACACAGTTGCAGTGCGATTGGGTTTATATTAAGCTTTGAATGAACATTATTGGGGGGAAAATTGTGATTTTTTCAGAGCCTCATTAAAAGAAAGTAAAGTTGGACAGAACAGAGGATTCCAAGAGATAATTTACAGCTGAACCGTTGCATCCCACAAGCTTTGCGGATAATGAGAGCACAGTGTAATAGTGTCTTATCTGCTCCAGACGTGTAATGAGGGAATATCTGGGCTGGTTTTGGTTTTATCTAGGTATCCGACCCACTTTATGGGTCCTTTAAGAGCTGCGGACAGCAGATAGTGCAAGTTGTGCATACCCCATATTATTAAATGCCTGGGACATGGGATCTAAAAACCTCAGTGCGCAAGGCATTGTCTTTAAAAACACAACATAGCAAGTTACACGTGGATAAATTAAGAAATACTTCCAAGTAGTTTAACCTTTTAATCTACCTACAGTATGATACCTACCTAACACTGGCCTGCCTTTAAATACATGATCTAATAGGTAGGGCGTTAACGTTACACCAGTGGATTTTATTATTTACACCAAACTTATGACATTCCCAGCTTTTGCCCATTAATTTTGCATTCATTCAAAATGGCCCAGGTAGTTATTGGTAAGATAACAATCCTTTTTAATACAGCCCATTCTGTATGGATACCAGTAATCCAATGAGCATCTGATGTTAGACATTTCCACGGTTCATAGTGTTGTCTGTGGAGTCTAATGTGGACACAGTGGACCTTGGAAACACGGGACATGTTTATAAAGATCCGGTAAAGTTATTTTGCAGTACCGCACCTTTAACCAGCGTCAGCATGAACGTTAATGTACAATCGTGGTCATACAATTATGGTCACAAACGTAGATTTACAAATGTGATCGCAATTGTACGATTGCCCATACAATACCGTACCGCCTGGTATTGAATGAACGCCTACGGCATTGTAAGTTGCCGAACTTTGATTGAATTTCTAATCAAATATATATAAATCACCCCCCAAACTGCAATAGTAAGAAAGCTGAAATATACAATTCTAATCTGAAATTCTGCACAATGTCCTGTTGCCTCTTTCTGCTTCCTATTTCTTCCAGTTAGCAACAGTTGACTTCACACCCAATGAATGATTGGTAATCACATAGCTGCTTTTTTCTGAGCATGCTCAAACTCATAAACAGCTCACTAAATTGCTGAAGGGGGCATGAACAAATATAGCTTTAACATACTCTACTCCTTAGTTTCTATGAGGTATCCAGGAGCATAACTTGAGGACAACGTATATCTCATAACATAATTTGAAGAAGCCATTCTTTCTAAAAGATTTCATTATGAGGGTGGAATTGTCTTTAAAATGGGTTATCTAAGATGCCCCCTGTTGGTCACCATGAAATTAAACTGATCTTTACAAGAATGACAAGGTCTGGGCCATAACATGATGCAGTTGATACATGGTCGTTTATTACTGCCATCAGGCAAAAAGCATTTGACATATAATTTACTTTGGCAAATAATCTGACGGAGATATTAAACCATAAAAGATCAACTGCCATCCACACATTTATTGCAGTCATGGCCATTTTTAGAATAAAGGCCTATCCTAGAACGTAGGTAATGATTGGATTTATCTCCTGTTGTGGAAATTGACCAAGATTGTAACATTGTTTCAAATATCTAACAGATAAACTCATTGTCCAGCATAATAACCATTTCTGATTCGTTCAAACGAATGGGAAACAGCGAGCGACTTGTTACTAGGATCTGTATTTGGTGATAACGTGAGATTCTTGGCACTGCACATCTCTCACTTTATCTCCTGTTCTCCTCGGAACAGAATTTCACTGGGTCAGATAAACTGGATCATTTCAAAGTCATGTTTGGTCAACACTGTCTGGGAAGCTCAGATTTACGGACAGGAATGAAAACTTCAGAGGCAAGGAGAAAACACAAATGAATTCTATTTATTCTAACGATCCCATAATTCATAGAACCAGCTTGCAAATTATCCCTCTGTTATCACTTTCTTGGGTCCCTAAATGTATAAATAGCATAAAACATTATTTCCTCCAACACAGGAAGGAATGTCACTATTATTAGAAAAGAGGAAATGGGATTTAAACACAAACGTAACAACTTTAATCCTTGGTTAAAGGGGAACTGTGGTCTGTTAAAGGAACACACCTTCCTTTAACATGACTCCAGTATAATGCTTCTAGCTGCAGTCTATTCTAAGGGTATACAATAGCACTGTGTCCTTAGGATAAATTATAACTACATTTTGTAGAAGCGCGACTGATCTGGACAAACATGTATACAAAGAAAAGATAATCAATGCACATTCCTAGGCCCCATATAATATCACATTATCTGCAAAGATGCATACATTATAAACAAAGGGGTTTTAGTACACATAACTGTGATAACAAAAGGTAACACCAGTCCTTCTATTGTATGTACAGTATTTATTGGAAAGCATGGTCAAGCTTCCATGTGGCAATAGCACCCCCAACACGCCCCTTTAACGGGAGGTCCTATGCCTTTAATATAAAGCACTGGATGGACAGCCTCTTCCCTCATTATAAAAAGCTAAAGGGCTGGGGGGAAGTGAGAAAGCCTGTTGTATTGATCCAGTTTGCAAGTATGAGAAATACAAAAGTTTGCTATTCGTAATTAAAGTAAAAAAGGTTAGAAGTTAGGACCTTCCAGACTGGGGTTACCTTGACGTGGTTGGAAGGTTTTTCATTCATGTGATCACAGTAATGTATACTAAAACCCAACCCCTTTGTTTATAATGTATGCCAGTGTGCAGATAATATGATATTGTATGGGGCCTAGGAATGTGCATTGATTATCTTTTCTATGTTTATAATGTATGCCAGTGTGCAGATAATATGATATTGTATGGGGCCTAGGAATGTGCATTGATTATCTTTTCTTTGTTTATAAAGTATGCCAGTGTGCAGATAATATGATATTGTATGGGGCCTAGGAATGTGCATTGATTATCTTTTCTTTGTTTATAATGTATGCCAGTGTGCAGATAATATGATATTGTATGGGGCCTAGGAATGTGCATTGATTATCTTTTCTATGTTTATAAGATAATCTCTCTCTCTGATTGGATGGGGGTGTAACTAATTGGTTTAAATTGGCTGAGGCCTGTTGGCTCTGGTTGGTTTTGAACCTCATTTAAGGCCTGTCCCATGAGCGATTAGCTCTGAGCGATTTCCTGTTTTAAAGAGATTTTTCTGTTTTTAAGAGAATTGACAGCGTTAAAAAACTAAAGCGTTTATTAACTGTGGTTGCAGCCTAGTAAATGTACTAACCTAACACTATTTATTTCTAGGAGGGTGCCTGTGTAAGTAATTAATCACTAGTGTATTTTTATTTTTTTTTACTACTTACTGCTTGAATAAGGTGGTAGGAATTGTTTGAGTAAACTCAAAGCACTGGATTACTAAAACAAATACTTGTGTTTAAAAAACACTGTTACCTGTGGAGCGGGGGCTGGTAGGAGACAAAGGAAAGGTTTTTTTTTTTCTCTCTCTCTTCTGAGTGGATGGTGGGTGTAACTAATTGGTTTAAATTGGCTGAGGCCTGTTGGCTCTGGTTGGTTTTGAACCTCATTTAAGGCCTGTCCCATGAGCGATTAGCTCTGAGCGATTTCCTGTTTTAAAGAGATTTTTCTGTTTTTAAGAGAATTGACAGCGTTAAAAAACTAAAGCGTTTATAACAAGAAAGCGTTTGAGAACAACACTATTTCTCTGCTGTGTATTGCTGTGTCTCTGCTGTGTATTGCTGTTTAGTATGGACAGTTTTGTTGGGGCCGCGCAATGTGCATCCTGCCGCATGTATGGGATCTTGGAGCAGCCGCCCCAGGGGACCTATGTATGTGTCAGGTGTGAGTGGGTTGCCCATTTGGAATCTGAGGTACAGAGTCTAAGGGGTAAACTTGCAGCATTGCAGGACTTGGCAAACCTGGGGGAAATGCAGGTACTGGCAGGGGCCAGTAAACTGGTGGGTGGAGATGGGGCAGATAAGGTGGAGAAGGAAGATAGATTTGTAAGGGTCACCAGGGGAAGTAGGGGACGGAAGGATAGGGGGGCTTCTTCCCAGCTGGTCGATCCCAACAGATTTGCCATTTTAGGTGAAGATGTGGAGGACGATGGCTCGGAAGCAGCATGTATGGAGCGGGCCTTTCCCTTGAGCACCCAGGGGACGGCCATCTCCAATACAAGGGAGGGAGAACTGGGGGCTAGGAAGGATAGACAGGTGGTAGTGGTAGGGGATTCTATTATTAGAAGGGTAGATAGGGTAATCTGTCGCCAGGACCCTGCATGCCGAACAGTGTGTTGTCTGCCTGGTGCTAGGGTTCGACATGTGGTGGATCGTGTAGACAGATTATTGGGTGGGGCTGGGAGTGACCCGGCGGTCTTGGTTCACATTGGTGCCAATGACAAAGTTAGAGGTGGAGGTGAGGTCCTTAAAAATGATTTCCGAGAATTAGGGGCCAAGTTAAAAGCAAGGACCTCCAGGGTAGTGATTTCAGAAATACTACCGCAGCCACGTGCTACGCTAGGGAGGCAACGGGAGCTCAGGAGTATAAATGCGTGGCTAAGAGAGTGGTGTAAGGAGATGGGGTTTGGGTTTTTAGAGAACTGGGCTGACTTTTCTGTTGGCTACAGGCTCTTTAGTAGTGACGGATTGCACCTCAATGGTGGTGGTGCAACTGTTTTGGGGGAGAAGATGGCTAGGGGGTTGGAGGAGATTTTAAACTAGGTATGGGGGGGGAGGGAACGTTTAACTACACAGGGGTAGATAGAGAAGTTAGGGATCTGGGGGCTAGTAACACAACGGAGGGAGGAGAAGGAGGAGGGGGGAGCATAGAGGATAAGGAGGCATGTACGACCATGTATGGAAGTAAATCAATTGATAATCTAAAATGTATGTTTACAAATGCAAGGAGTCTGGCTGGAAAAACCGGCGAACTTGAAATAATAGCGTTAAAGGAAAGGAATGATGTAATTGGTATAGCAGAATCATGGCTTAATGATTCACACGACTGGACAGTAAATATTGAAGGGTACTCCTTATTTAGACATGACCGAGTTAATAAGAAAGGAGGAGGAGTATGTATGTATGTTAAACAGGAATTGAAGCCAAATTTAAAAGATGGAATAGATGGGGGAGCAAACGATGCGGCAGAAACATTATGGGTGGAACTGTGTACAGGAAGTAAGAAGGTAGGTAAATTAATTGTTGGAGTGTGTTATAAGCCCCCAAATGCCGGGGAAGAGGTGGAAATGAATCTCCATATGCAGTTGGCGAAGGCTGCTGGTATGGGGCATGTTCTGGTTATGGGGGATTTTAACTACCCTGAAATAGATTGGAGTAATGGAACTGCCAGCACCTCAAAAGGTATAAAGTTCTTAAATTTCCTATATGAGCATTTTCTTTCACAGATGGTAGAAGTTCCTACTAGAAAGAATGCGTTGTTGGATCTGGTGATATCTAATAACCCAGAGCTCATTTTGGAGATGAAGGTAATGGGAAGCTTAGGGAATAGTGACCATGATATAGTGTCATTTAATATAGGTTGCAGAAAACTAAAGTGCACTGGCTTAACAAAAACTTTTAACTTTAGGAAAGCTAATTTTATGCTTTTAAAGGAATCGCTCCTGCTCATAGACTGGGGGGAACTGTTTCTAGGTAAAGATACTGAGCAGATGTGGACCACTTTTAAAGGGATATTAAACTATAACATTTCCAAATCGGTACCTTTAGGAAACAAGTGTAAAAAAATTAGGTCCACTCCTGCATGGCTTAATGCTCAGGTAAAAAGGGAAATGGAAAAAAAGAAAAGGGCTTTTAAAATTTTGAAAGCAGAAGGCACAGAACAGGCTTACAGGGACTTCAAAAGTTGTAATAAAGAGTGCAAGAAAGCAATTAAACTAGCTAAAATAGAAAATGAAACACAGATTGCCGAACAAAGCAAGTCCAACCCCAAGATGTTTTTTAAGTATATAAATGGTAAAAAAATGAGGACTGAGAATGTGGGACCATTAAATAATGGAGCTGAGGTGGTTGTAGAGGATGCCGAAAAGGCTAATCTGCTAAACCGTTTTTTTACATCGGTTTTTACTGTTGAGAATCCTTACAGTAGGGATTGTAACAATGTGCAGGGAGGAAATGAAGAGTCTTCACATTGGATAACAGAGGATATGGTACGGAATCAATTAGACAAAGTTAATATCAATAAAGCGCCAGGACCAGATGGATTGCATCCTAGGATTTTAAAAGAGCTTAGTTCAGTTCTAGCAAGACCACTGTGTCTCATCTTTTCAGATTCGCTTTTGTCTGGGGATGTGCCGCTGGATTGGAAAAAAGCCAATGTAATACCAATATTCAAAAAAGGTAGTCGTTCACAGCCTGGTAACTATAGACCTGTAAGCCTAACATCAGTGGTAGGGAAGGTGATGGAAACTTTGTTAAGGGATCATATCCTTGACTTTGTCTCCAGAGATCATCTTATTAGTAGTAGTCAGCATGGATTTATGAGAAATAGATCATGCCAGACAAATTTAATTGGTTTTTATGAAGAAGTGAGTAAGAAGTTAGATTCAGGCACAGCTGTGGATGTGGTATATTTGGATTTTGCAAAAGCCTTTGATACTAATGTATAAACTGAGGACTGTTGGCCTGGAAGAAAACATTTGTTCATGGATAGAGAACTGGTTATTGGACCGTAAACAGAGAGTGGTGGTTAATGGAGCTACATCTATGTGGGCTAAAGTTCTAAGCGGAGTTCCTCAGGGTTCTGTACTGGGGCCGCTTCTGTTTAATCTGTTTATAAATGACTTAGAAGGGGGCATTGAGAGCAAGGTCTCTGTGTTTGCTGATGACACTAAATTATGCAGAGCTTTGGAAACTTCCAATGATGTGCAAGTGCTGCAAGCAGACCTAGATAGATTATCAAAATGGGCAGCAGAATGGCAGATGAGATTCAATGTTGATAAATGTAAGGTGATGCATTTGGGATTTAATAATCCCTGTGCCACCTACACCATAAATAACTCTGTGTTAAGTGCATCTGAAATGGAAAAAGATTTGGGGGTTCTGGTAGATAACAGACTTAGCTGTAGCAAACAATGCCAGGTAGCAACAGCTAGAGCTAGCAAGATATTGTCTTGTATAAAGAGGGGAATGGAATCAAGAGAGAAAAATATTATTCTCCCTCTTTACAAGGCACTGGTAAGGCCACATTTGGAATATGCGGTGCAGTTTTGGAATCCCATATACAAAAGGGACATCTTGGAAATTGAGGCAGTTCAGAGAAGGGCAACTAAATTAATAAGGGGAATGGAGGGGCTTGAATATGCAGGCAGATTAGACAAGTTAGGGCTGTTTACATTGGAGAAGCGGCGGTTGCGTGGGGACATGATAACCTTATACAAATATATTAATGGCCCATACAGTGAACTCTCTGGTGCATTGTTCACTAATAGGTCATATCAGAGGACTCGTGGACATCCTTTAAGGTTGGAAGAAAAGAAGTTTCATCTTCAAGTTAGGAGAGGTTTCTTTACAGTGAGAACGGTGAAACTGTGGAACTGTCTTCCAGCAGAGGTGGTAATGGCAAGTTCATTGAATAACTTTAAAAAAGGCCTGGATAAGTTTCTAAAACTAAAAAATATTGAGAATTACTGGTATTAATGCATATAGATCTGGTTGATCCAGGGATACTTTCCGATTGCCGTTTGGAGTCAGGAAGGAATTTTTTCCCCCTTTTTTTAGCTGGGGTTTTTTGCCTTCCTCTGGATCAACTGTTAGGTAGGGTTAAAAAAAAAAAAAAAGTGAATAGGTTGGACTTGATGGACGAATGTCTTTATTCAACCTTAATTACTATGTAACTATGTAATGTATGCCAGTGTGCAGATAATATGATATTGTATGGGGCCTAGGAATGTGCATTGATTATCTTTTCTATGTTTATAATGTATGCCAGTGTGCAGATAATATGGTATTGTATGGGGCCTAGGAATGTTCATTGATTATCTTTTCTATGTTTATAATGTATGCCAGTGTGCAGATAATATGATATTGTATGGGGCCTAGGAATGTGCATTGATTATCTTTTCTATTTTTATAATGTATGCCAGTGTGTGCAGTATAATATGATATGTATGGGGCCTAGGAATGTGCATTGATTATCTTTTCTTTGTTTATATAGATGCCAGTGTGCAAATAATATGATATTGTATGGGGCCTAGGAATGTGCATTGATTATCTTTTCTTTGTTTTATAATATTATGCGTGTCAGATATATGATATTGTATGGGGCCTAGGAATGTGCATTGATTATCTTTTCTATATGTTTATAATAATATGCCAGTTGCAGATAATATGATATTGTATGGGCCAGGAATGTGCATTGATTATCTTTTCTTTGTTTTATAAGTTATCAGTGTGCAGATAATATGATATTGTAGGGGCCAGAATGTGCATTGATATCTTTTCTATGTTATAATGTAATGCCAGTGTGCAGATAATATGATATGTATGGGGCCAGGAATGTGCATTGATTATCTTTTCTATGTTTATAATGTATGTCAGTGTCAGATAATATGATATTGTATGGGGCCAGGAATGTGCATTGATTCTTTTCTATGTTTATAAAGTATGCAGTGTGCAGATAATATGATATTGTATGGGGCCTAGGAATGTGCATTGATTATCTTTTCTATGTTTATATGTATGCCAGTGTGTACAGATAATATGATATTGTTGGGCCTAGAAATGTGCATTGATTATCTTTTCTATGTTATAATGTATGCCAGTGGCCGATAATATGATAGTGTAATGGGGGCCTCGGAATGTGCATTGATTATCTTTTCTATGTTTATAATGTATGCCAGTGTGCAGATAATATGATATTGTATGGGGCCTAGGAATGTACATTGATTATCTTTTCTATGTTTATAATGTATTCCAGTGTGCAGATAATATGATATTGTATGGGGCCTAGGAATGTGCATTGATTATCTTTTCTATGTTTATAATGTATGCCAGTGTGCAGATAATATGATATTGTATGGGGCCTAGGAACATGCATTGATTATCTTTTCTATGTATATTTTAAAAGGGTATGTAAACTAGAAAAATGTATCATCTTAATCTAAAAAAGGAATACATGTAAGTAGGACCTACTCTGAGGTGTTGCCCCATGCCTTCAAACTGTACTTGTTTTGCTCAGGCTAAGCATTTCCTCCCCTTTTAACCGATACCCCCTTTATCAGGCATGACTCACCGTGAGAGCAAGCATGCTCTATGAGCCAGCACTGGGAGAGCCAGAATGCGTTTCACACTTACCACCTATCACCCCTAACTGAACACAGCAGAAGAGTTTATCATAATAAACTCTTGATTGACAGCTAAACAGTAAGATGCTTCAAATTCTATATCTTTAAAAAGAAAAAAAGGGGGGGGGGAACAGATTTAAAAAAAGACTGTACAGAGGTGATAAAGGGTGGGTTGGTACTTCCTGCTTCCAAAATGACCTGTGACATCACCAGCACAAGCAAACCCCTGGCTTGAGCATGCCTACTTATATCCTACTGCAGCTTATCATCTGCTGCATCATAAGCCCCAACCCAAACTTCTTTATCAAGCCTGCAGAGAAAAAAATGCTCTTCCTATAGGCAGGGATAAGGACATACATTGATTGCAAGCATGTAGCTAGCTTCAGTAAAGAGACATTTTTTGGGGGTGGGGCTTATGACACCGCTTATAACACATGCCTGTCACAAAGACACAGTGACAGTGCAGAGTAGGAATTGAGATTTTACAAGCCTATAACTTTGGATAGACAACAGCTAAATACATCATCCTTGGCTTGTTTAAAAGGTATGAGAGAGCCGTTTTCAATAGAAGACACATATATGGAGACCACAATTACCCTTTAAGAAGAAATACCACCTAATAATAATACATAATAAAACATGAAATATTTAATGGGATGGGAAATTTATGATTTTTTTTCCTGTTATATTAATCTCTATGAACTGTACTATAATAATAACTTCCGGTGCTGGATGTGGCAGTTGTCATCACCAAAAAGAGGGATTGTGGGAAAAGCAAACGAATGTCCTTCCTTGCCTTTCCATTGACCCTGCGTTGAGCGTTTGGTATGAAAGGAAGTTCTGGATGAAGTTGAAATAAAAAGTAGCCTGGGATGCTATACCCTCTTTATTGCTAGGACAACCTCGAATATCATCTTCTGATTCCTATAATGCAGAACACTCAGGGCCATATTTATAAATGCGTGTTATCCCTTTTTAGCGATACCGTCCCTTTAACGATGGGGTTAATGTAAGTCTACGTCTGCTATCTGATGATCCCTCATAGAATACCATTGCAGTAGTTTACTACCACATGGTATTCTACAACCGAACATTCGTTAATTAACGAATTAACATTCAGCATAAATGTATGATAGCTGCCGTACATTTACGCCCACCATCCTAATTTACCGCTAATGTGCGGTATCAATAAAGTACCACACATTTATACATATGGCTCTCGATGCGGGATTGCTGAGAAGACGGGCAGGATTTACAGAAGTCTATAGGCAAAGTCCGGTGCCCTTAACCACACCCATGAATGCAGGAAACACCCCTTAGCCACACCCATTTTTTAGTTATGGGCGGGGTTCTGATTTGCAAACACTCCATAAAAACCTCCTTGGAAGGCATGACAAAGGACATTATAAAATACAGTCCCTTATGGCTGTTTAGGGATCAGTATTCTTATTTAAGGGGCAGTATTTGTATTTGGGGCCATATTTATAGTGCAATATCGCTATTTTGCTTATATCGCAATCGGAGGTCTACAATTGTGTAGAATCTAATACAATACCATTGCAATATATTGCTACCACATGGCATTCTACAAATGTAATTGTGTTATCACAACTGCACTGTAAAAACTTACTTTTACAAAATAAAATTACCTGGGGCAGGAGGTAGGATTTGTTAGTCCTACCTCCTAATAGTTTGTAAAGGATCTACAGCACTGAGAGTTTTCATGTACCAGGTAAGTTCCTGGGCCATCCTGTATGTGGCGTTAATACATTGAGGGGCTTTGTGACTTTGAAAGATGTTACTACATTACTAGTGATGAAAATAATCCATGGAGTTTTCCCCTATTAACATGTCTGGTCATAGGTGGGACTAGATCACATACGTTAGCTGAAAGGGAATAAAAGGTGTTTCACATAATAATGTCCCCTGAGCCTTATTCCACCCTGTGTTACCTACACATCAGTAGGATCTGGTAATAGGAAACCTTCTGGGTTTGTCTATTTCGACACGATAACTGAATTGTCACAATATTTATTGCCACATTTCTGTGTTGTCAAACATAATATAGCAAAGACTCTCATTGTTATAAAGCTGACACTTCGCTGTGAATTGTGGGGGGAAATGGCACTAATAGGGCTCGTCATTAAATAGGGCCCTAAATGTGGGACTGGATTTAATTAAATATTTCTATTAATTAACTGGGTTAATACACATGTTATAGAACTCTTACAGGTTTCCATCTAAGGGCCGTATTTCTAAAAGAGCGAAAAGTGGCGAAAAGTTTTCGCGTTCGCTTTTCGCATGGTTTTTCGCCAAAAAGACAGTTAACGCTATTTATAAAGGTAGCGTTAACAAATGGCGAAACCGTTTCCGTGAGCTATCACTAAAACCCTTTTCGCCTTACTTCGCCATACATCGCACTGGTAATTTTAGCGAAAAGGGAGCGAAAGATTAGCGTGACCCTGAAGGTGGTGAAAAGTCATTGTTTGAGCGAAAAGGCATGTTTAGAGCCTGTCTGTTGGGAAAAGCGATCGCGCATTAGAAAGGCGATTGCGCATTAGAATGTAATATGCCTTGAAAAGGCGAACGCGCATTAGAAGGGCGAATGTGCAGTGCAAAAGAGAATTGTATTCCAATTGAGAAATTCTAAGAAGATTGACTAAATAAGACATGGCTGACATCTTGGTAAATGTGAGGTGGCCATTTTGAACTTGACATCATTTCCTATTGGCTTTTCTGGTTTCGAATGTTTTTTCGCAATGCAGTCTTCTTAGATGCGTTAGTTTTCGCTGCGATACTTTTCGCTCTTTATCGCGCCCGTTCGCCTTTTCAGATGCGAAGTGTGTTTTTTTTTTTTTTTCGCTTTTTTATAAATTAGGGGAAACGAAGCCCCAAATGGCGCTATTTTCGCTGCGATGTACTGCGCTAATTATTTGGCGAAAAAGACAATCCTTTATAAATATGGCCCTAAACCTGTTGTTTTGTTACTGTGCATTGCTGCAGTTAAAGGCCTATACAATGTTAATAAAAAAATTAAAGGGCATGTGAACTCCCATAGAAAAAAAACTTTAAATCCCATAATCAAACCCTCATAAAGCTATTTCACAATACGTACCATTCTACCGCGCTTCATGAACCAGATATTTACCTCGAAGTCCATTGGTCCCTCACCGCTCTGTGTCTGTCTCTAAGCAGGCAGCTCGGGCAGCCATAGTAACTAATTTTCCATGATGTCACCATAATGATGCAAAGGTGAGCAAATGAAAAAAAACTGATTTCCCCACACAATGCTTTTTAATGAGCATCCATTTTTAAAAGGGAAGTATGACGTGAATTCCTGGTTTCTCCGGGAAATCCTCACTTTCCGAATAACTGAATTATCAGGATATTCTTTGTATATCGGCTCTGGGGCAAGTCCTTGTGCAGCTATAATAGGGATTATGGGTACATTAATTATGGTCAGATCTTTCCATAATATTCAGAAATTGAAATTCTCAGCAGGTTTCATGGAATGGTTGTAGTTTATTTCCTTTTCTCATGCAGAAGATGATTGTGTTGACTTGGTCACTTCCTGTCACCTGCAGGTAGAAAGTCCATTAGACAGATGATTGGGTTGACTAGGTCACTTCCTGTCACCTGCAGATAAAAAGTCCATTAGACAGATGATTGGGTTGACTAGGTCACTTCCTGTCACCTGCAGATAAAAGTTCTTAGACAGATGATTGGATTGACCTGGTCACTTCCTGTCCCCTGCAGATAGAAAGTCTATTAGAGAGATGATTGAGTTGACTAGGTCACTTCATGTTGCCTGCAGATAGAAAGTCCATTAGACAGATGATTGGGTTGACTTGGTCACTTCCTGTCCCCTGCAGATAGAAAGTCTATTAGACAGATGATTGGGTTGACTTGGTCACTTCCTGTCCCCTGCAGATAGAAAGTCTATTAGACAGATGATGAGTGGCTAGGTCACTTCCTGTCCCCACCTGCAAGATAAAGTCCATTAGACATGAGATTGTGTTTGACTTGGTCACTTCCTGTCGTCTGCAGATAGAAAGTCAATTAGAGACATGATTGGATTGACCTGGTCACTTCCTGTCCCCTGCAGATAGAAAGTCCATTAGACAGATGATTGAGTTGACTAGGTCACTTCCTGTTGCCTGCATACAGAGAAGTCCATTAGACAGATGATTGAGTTGACTAGGTCACTTCCAGTCGCCTGCAGATAAAAAGTTCATTAGACAGATGATTGGGTTGACTTGGTCACTTCCTGTCCCGTGCAGATAGAAAGTCCATTAGACAGATGATTGGGTTGACCTGGTCACTTCCTGTTGCCTGCAAATAAAAAGTCCATTAGACAGATGATTGGGTTGATCTGGTCACTTCCTGTTGTCTGCAGATAGAAAGTCCATTAGACAGATGATTGGGTTGATCTGGTCACTTCCTGTTGCCTGCAAATAAAAAGTCCATTAGACAGATGATTGGGTTGATCTGGTCACTTCCTGTTGCCTGCAAATAAAAAGTCCATTAGACAGATGATTGGGTTGACCTGGTCGTCCATTGACAGATGATTGGTTGATCTGGTCACTCCTGTTGTCTGCAGATAGAAAGTCCATTAGACAGATGATTGGGTTGATCTGGTCACTTGCTGTTGTCTGCAGATAGAAAGTCCATAAGACAGATGATTGGGTTGATCTGGTCACTTCCTGTTGTCTGCAGATAGAAAGTCCATTAGACAGATGATTGGGTTGACCTGGTCACGTCCTGTCACCTGCAGATAGAAAGTCCATTAGATAGATGATTGGGTTGATCTGGTCACTTGCTGTTGTCTGCAGATAGAAATTCTATTAGACAGATGATTGGATTGACCTGGTCACTTCCTGTCACCTGCAGATAGAAAGTCCATTAGACAGATGATTGGGTTGACCTGGTCACTTCCTGTTGTCTGCAGATAGAAAGTCCATTAGACAGATGATTGGGTTGACCTGGTCACTTCCTGTCACCTGCAGATAGAAAGTCCATTAGACAGATGATTGGGTTGATCTGGTCACTTCCTGTTGTCTGCAGATAGAAAGTCCATTAGAGAGATGATTGGGTTGACCTGGTCACTTCCTGTCCCCTGCAGATAGAAAGTCCATTAGAGAGATGATTGGGTTGACCTGGTCAATAAATGGGTATAAAAAATGAGACTGAAATGTGGGACCATTAAATAATGGAGCTAGGGGTTGTAGAGGATGCCGAAAAGGCTAATCGCTAAACCGTTTTTTACAATCGGTTTTTACTGTTGAGAATCCTTACAGTAGGGATTGTAACAATGTGCAGGGAGGAAATGAAAGTCTTCACATTGGATAACAGAGGATATGGTACGGAATCAATTAGACAAAGTTATATCAATAAAGCGCCAGGACCAGATGGATTGCATCCTAGGATTTTAAAAGAGCTTAGTTCAGTTCTAGCAAGACCACTGTGTCCATCTTTTCAGATTCGCTTTTGTCTGGGATGTGCCGCTGGATTGGAAAAAAGCCAATGTAATAACCAATATTCAAAAAAGGTAGTCGTTCACAGCCTGGTAACTATAGACCTGTAAGCCTACATCAGTGGTAGGGAAGGTGATGGAAACTTTGTTAAGGGATCATATCCTGACTTTGTCTCCAGAGATCATCTTATTATTAGTAGTCAGCATGATTTTATGAGAAATAGATCATGCCACGAAAATTTAATTGGTTTTTTTGAAGAAGTGAGTAAGAAGTTAGATTCAGCACAGCTGTGGATGTGGTATATTTGGATTTTGCAAAAGCCTTTGATACTAATGTATAACTGAGGACTGTTGGCCTGGAAGAAAACATTTGTTCATGGAAGAGAACTGGTTATTGGACCGTAAACGAGAGTGGTGGTTAATGGAGCTACATCTATGTGGGCTAAAGTTCTAAGCGGACTTCCTCAGGGTTCGTCCTGGGCGCTTCTGTTAATCTGTTTATAATGACTTAGAAGGGGGCTTGAAGCAAGGTCTCTGTGTTTGCTGCTGATGACACTAATTATGCAGAGCTTTGGAAACTTCCAATGATGTGCAATGCTGCAAGCAGACCTGATATATTCAAAATGGCAGCAAATGGCAGATAGATTCAATGTTGTAAATGTAAGGTGATGCATGTGATTTAATATCTGTGCCACCTACACCATAAATAACTCTGTGTAAGTGCATCTGAAATGAAAGGATTTGGGGGTTCTGGTAGATAACAGACTAGCTTGTAGCAAACAATGCCAGGTACCAACAGCTAGAGCTAGCAAGATATTGTCTTGTATAAAGAGGGGAATGGAATCAAGAGAGAAAAATATTATTCTCCCTCTTTACAAGGCCACTGGTAAGGCCACATTGGAATATGGCGGTGCAGTTGTTTTGGAATCCCATATACAAAAGGGACATCTTGGAAATTGAGGCAGTTCAGAGAGGGCAACTAAATTAATAAGGGGAATGGAGGGGCTGAATATGCAGGCAGATTAGACAAGTTAGGGCTGTTTACATTGGAGAAGCGGCGGTTGCGTGGGGACATGATAACCTATACAAATATATTAATGGCCCATACAGTGAACTCTCTGGTGCATTGTTCACTAATAGGTCATACAAGGACTCGTGGACATCCTTTAAGGTTGGAAGAAAGAGTTTCATCATTCAAGTTAGGAGAGTTTTCTTACAGTGAGACGGTGAAACTGTGGAACTGTCTTCCAGCAGAGGTGGTAATGGCAAGTTCATTGAATAACTTTAAAAAGGCCTGGATAAGTTTCTAAAACTAAAAATATTGAGAATTACTGGTATAATGCATATAGATCTGGTTGATCCCAGGGATAACTTTCCGATTGCCGTTTGGAGTCAGGAAGGAATTTTTTCTTCCCCCTTTTTTTAGCTGGGGTTTTTTGCCTTCCTCTGGATCAACTGTAGGTAGGGTTAACAAAAAAAAAAAAGTGAATAGGTGGACTTGATGACGAATGTCTTTATTCAACCTTAATTACTATGTAACTGTAAGGTATGCCAGTGTGCAGATATATGATATTGTATGGGGCCTAGGAATGTGCATGATTATCTTTTCTATGTTATAATGTTATGCCAGTGTGCAGATAATATGGTAGTGTATGGGGCCTAGGAATGTTCATTGATTATCTTTTCTATGTTTATAATGTATGCCAGTGTGCAGATAATATGATATTGTATGGGCCCTAGGAATGTTCATTGATTATCTTTTCTATGTTTATAATGTATGCCAGTGTGCAGATAATATGATATTTGTATGGGGCCTAGGAATGTGCATTGATATCTTTTCTTTGTTTATAAGTATGCCAGTGTGCAGATAATATGATATTGTATGGGGCCTAGGAATGTGCATTGATTATCTTTTCTTTGTTTATAATGTATGCCAGTGTGCAATAATATGATATTGTATGGGGCCTAGGAATGTGCATTGATTATCTTTTCTTGGTTTATAAAGTTGCCAGTGTGCAGATAATATGATATTGTATGGGGCCTAGGGAATGTGCATTGATTATCTTTTCTTTGTTTATAATGTATGCCAGTGTGCAGATAATATGATATTGTATGGGGCCTAGGAATTGCATTGATTATCTTTTCTATGTTTATAATGTATGCCAGTGGTGCAGATAATAGGATATTGTATGGGGCCCAGGAATGTGCATTGATTATCTTTTCTATGTTTATAATGTATGTCAGTGCAGATAAATATGATTGGTGGGGCCCAGGAATGTGCATTGATAATCTTTCTATGTTTATAAGTATGCCAGTGTGCAGATAATATGATATTGTATGGGGCCTAGGAATGTGGCATTGATTATCTTTTCTATGTTTATAATGTATGCCAGTGTGCAGATAATATGATATTGTATGGGTCTAGGAATGTGCATTGATTATCTTTTCTATGTTTATAATGTATCCAGTGTGCATAATATGATATTGTATGGGGCCTAGGAATGTGCATTGATTATCTTTTCTATGTTATATGTATGCCGTGTGCAGATAATGATATTGTAGGGGGCCTAGGAATGTGCATTGATTATCTTTTCTATGTTTATAAGTATACCAGTGTGCAGATAATATGATATTGTATGGGGCCCAGGAATGTGCATTGATTATCTTTTCTATGTTTATAATGTATGCCGTTGTGCAGATAATATGATATGGTATGGGGGCCTGAATGGTGCTTGATTATCTTTTCTATGTTATTTTAAAAGGGTATGTAAACTAGAAAAATTTATCATCTTAATCTAAAAAAGGAATACATGTAAGTAGGACCTACTCTGAGGTGTTGCCCCCATCCTTCAAACTGTACTTGTTTTGCTCAGCTAAGCATTTCCTCCCCTTTAACCGATACCCCCCTTTATCAGGCATACTCACCGTGAGGCAAGCATCTCTATGAGCCAGCACGGGAGAGCCAGAATGCTTTCACACTTACCACCTATCACCCCTAACTGAACACAGCAGAAGAGTTTATCATAATAAACTCTTGATTGACAGCTAAACAGTAAGATGCTTCAAATTCTATATCTTTAAAAGAAAAAAAAAGGGGGGGGGAACAGATTAAAAAAAGACTGTACAGAGTGATAAAGGGTGGGTTGGTACTTCCTGCTTCCAAAATGACCTGTGACATCACACCAGCAGAAGCAAACCCTGGCTTGAGCATGCCTACTTATATCCTACTGCAGCTTATCATCTGCTGCATCATAAGCCCCAACCCAAACTTCTTTATCACCTGCAGAGAAAAAAATGCTCTTCCTATAGGCAGGGAAAAGGACATACATTGATTGCAAGCATGTAGCTAGCTTCAGTAGAGACATTTTTTGGGGGTGGGGCTTTATGACACCGCTTATAACACTGCCTGTCACAAAGACACAGTGACAGTGCGAGAGTAGGAATTGAGATTTTACAAGCCTATAACTTTGGATAGACAACAGCTAAATACTCATTGCCGCTTGTTTTTAAAGTATGAGAGAGCCGTTTTCAATAGAAGACACATATATGGAGACCACAATTACCCTTTAAGAAGAAATACCACCTAATAATAATACATAATAAAAACATGAAATATTTAATGGGATGGGAAATTTATGATTTTTTTTCCTGTTATATTAATCTCTATGAACTGTACCTATAATAATAACTTCCGGTGCTGATGTGCAGTTGTCATCACCAAAAAGAGGGATTGTGGGAAAAGCAAACGAATGTCCTTCCTTGCCTTTCCATTGACCCTGCGTTGAGCGTTTGGTATGAAAGGAAGTTTCTGATGAGTTGTAAATAAAAAGTAGCCTGGGATGCTATACCCTCTTTATTGCTAGGACAACCTCGAATATCATCTTCTGATTCCTATAAGCAGACACTCAGGGCCATATTTATAAATGCGTGTTATCCCTTTTTAGCGATACCGTCCCTTTAACGATGGGGGTTAATGTAAGTCTACGTCGCTATCTGATGATCCCTCATAGAATACCATTGCAGTAGTTTACTACCACATGGTATTCTACAACCGAACATTCGTTAATTAACGAATTAACATTCAGCATAAATGTATGATAGCTGCCGTACATTTACGCCCACCATCTATTTACCGCTATGTGCGGTATCAATAAAGTACCACACATTTATACATATGGTCTCGATGCGGGATGCTGAGAAGACGGGCAGGATTTACAGAAGTCTATAGGCAAAGTCCGGTGCCCTTAACCACACCATGAATGCAGGAAACACCCCTTAGCCACACCCATTTTTAGTTATGGGCGGGGTTCTGATTTGCAAACACTCCATAAAAACCTCCTTGGAAGGCATGACAAAGGACATTATAAATACAGTCCCTTATGGCTGTTTAGGGATCAGTATTCTTATTTAGGGTCAGTATTTGTATTTGGGGCCATATTTATAGTGCAATATCGCTATTTTGCTTATATCGCAATCGGAGGTCTACAATTGTGTAGAATCTAATACAATACCATTGCAATATATGCTACACATGGCATTCTACAATGTAATTGTGTTTATCACAACTGCACTGTAAAAACTTACTTTTCAAAATAAAATTACCTGGGGCAGGAGGTAGGATTTGTTAGTCCTACCTCCTAATAGTTTGTAAAGGTCTACAGCACTGAGAGTTTTCATGTACCAGGTAAGTTCTGGGCCATCCTGTATGTGGCGTTAATACATTGAGGGGCTTTGTGACTTTGAAAAGTGTTACTACATTACTAGTGATGAAAATAATCCATGGAGTTTTCCCCTATTACATGTCTGGTCATAGGTGGACTAGATCACATACGTTAGCTGAAAGGGAATAAAAGGTGTTTCACATTAATATGTCCCCTGAGCCTTATTCCACCCTGTGTTACCTACACATCAGTAGGATCTGGTAATAGGAAACCTTCTGTGTTGTCTATTTCGACACGATAACTGAATTGTCACAATATATTGCCACATTTCTGTGTTTGTCAAACATAATATAGCAAAGACTCTCATTGTTATAAAGCTGACACTTCGCTGTGAATTGGGGGGGAAATGGCACTATAGGGCTCGTCATTAAATAGGGCCCTAAATGTGGGACTGGATTTAATTAAATATTTCTATTAATTAACTGGGTTAATACAATGTTATAAAACTCTTACAGGTTTCCATCTAAGGGCCGTATTTCTAAAAGAGCGAAAAGTGGCGAAAAGTTTTCGCGTTCGCTTTTCGCATGGTTTTTCGCCAAAAAGACAGTTAACGCTATTTAAAGGTAGCGTTAACAAAGGCGAAACCGTTTCCGTAGCCTAACTAAACCCTTTTCGCCTTACTTCGCCATACATCGCACTGGTAATTTTAGCGAAAAGGAGCGAAGATTAGCGTGACCCTGAAGGTGGTGAAAAGTCATTGTTTGAGCGAAAAGGCATGTTTAGAGCCTGTCTGTTGGGAAAAGCGATCGCGCATTAGAAAGGCGATTGCGCATTAGAATGTAATATGCCTTGAAAAGGCGAACGCGCATTAGAAGGGCGAATGTGCAGTGCAAAAGAGAATTGTATTCCAATTGAGAAATTCTAAGAAGATTGACTAAATAAGACATGGCTGACATCTTGGTAAATGTGATGTGCCATTTTGAACTTGACATCATTTCCTATGTGGCTTTTCTGGTTTCGAATGTTTTTTCGCAATGCAGTCTTCTTAGATGCGTTAGTTTTCGCTGCGATACTTTTCGCTCTTTATCGCGCCCGTTCGCCTTTTCAGATGCGAATGTGTTTTTTTTTTTTTTTCGCTTTTTATAAATTAGGGGAAACGAAGCCCAAATGGCGCTATTTTCGCTGCGATGTACTGCGCTAATTATTTGGCGAAAAAGACAATCCTTTATAAATATGGCCCTAAACTGTTGTTTTGTTACTGTGCATTGCTGCAGTTAAAGGCCTACACAATGTTAATAAAAAAATTAAAGGGCATGTGAACTCCCATAGAAAAAAAACTTTAAATCCCATAATCAAACCCTCATAAACTATTTCACAATACGTACCTATTCAATCACCGCGCTCATGAACCAGATATTTACCTCGAAGTCCATTGGTCCCTCACCGCTCTGTGTCTGTCTCTAAGCGGCAGCTCGGGCAGCCATAGTAACTAATTTTCCATGATGTCACCAAATGATGCAAAGGTGAGCAAACGGAAAAAAAACGATTTCCCCACACAATGCTTTTTAATGAGCATCCATTTTTAAAGGGAAGTATGACGTGAATTCCTGGTTTCTCCGGGAAATCCTCACTTTCCGAATAACTGAATTATCAGGATATTCTTTGTATATCGGCTCTGGGGCAAGTCCTTGTGCGCTATAATAGGGATTATGGGTACATTAATTATGTCAGATCTTTCCATAATATTCAGAAATTGAATTCTCAGCAGGTTTCATGGAATGGTTGTAGTTTATTTCCTTTCTCTGCAGAAGATGATTGTGTTGACTTGGTCACTTCCTGTCACCTGCAGGTAGAAGTCCATTAGACAGATGATTGGGCTTGGAACTAGGTCACTTCCTGTACACTGCAGATAAAAAGTTATTAGACAGATGATTGGATGACCTGGTCACTTCCTGTCCCCTGCAGATGAAGTCTATAGAGAGATGATTGAGTTGACTAGGTCACTTCATGTTGCCTGCAGATAGAAAGTCTATTAGACAGATGATTGGGTTGACTTGGTCACTTCCTGTCCCCTGCAGATAGAAAGTCTATAGACAGATGATTGGTTGGACTTGGTCAACTTCCTGTCCCCTGCAGTAGAAAGTCTATTAGACAGATGATTGAGTTGGCTAGGTCACTTCCTGTCACCTGCAGATAAAAAGTCCATTAGACAGATGATTGGGTTGACTTGGTCACTTCCTGTCGTCTGCAGATAGAAAGTCAATTAGAGACATGATTGGATGACCTGTCACTTCCTGTCCCCTGCAGATAGAAAGTCCATTAGACAGATGATGAGTTGACTAGGTCACTTCCTGCTGCATACAGAAAGTCCATTAGACAGATGATTGAGTTGACTAGGTCACTTCCAGTCGCTGCGATAAAAAAGTTCATTAGACAGATGATGGGTTGAACTGGTCACTTCCTGTCCCGTGCAGATAGAAAGTCCATTAGACAGATGATTGGGTTGACCTGGTACTTCCTGTTGTCTGCAGATAGAAAGTCCATTAGACAGATGATTGGGTGACCTGGTCACTTCCTGTTGTCTGCAATAGAAAGTCCATGACAGTGATTGGGTTGCTGGTCATTCATGGTGTCGCGATAGAAAGTCCATAGACAGATGATTGGGTTGATCTGGTCACTTCCGTTGTCTGCAGATAGAAACCATATTAGACAGATGATTGGGTTGACTGGTCACTTTCCTTGTGTCTGCAGATAGAAAGTCCAATTAGACAGATGATTGGGTTTGACCTGGTCACTTCCTGTTGTCGCAGATAGAAGTCCATTAGACAGATGATTGGGTTGATCTGGTCACTTCCTGTTGTCTGCAGATAGAAAGTCCATTAGACAGATGATTGGGTTGATTGGTCCCTTCCTGTTGTCTGCAGATAGAAAGCCATTAGACAGATGGATTGGTGTTGACCTGTGTCACTGGTTCCTGTCCCTGAGAGATAGAAAGTCCATTGACAGATGATTGGGTTGATCTTGGTCACTGCTGTGTGTCTGCAGATAGAAATTCTATTAGACAGATGATTGGATTGACCTGGTCACTTCCTGTCACCTGCAGATAGAAAAGTCCATTAGACAGATGATGGGTTGACTTGGTCACTCCTGTCCGTGCAGATAGAAAGTCCATTAGACAGATGATTGGGTTGAACCTGGTCACTTCCTGTTGTCTGCAGATAGAAAGTCCATTAGACAGATGATTGGGTGACCTGGCACTTTCCTGTTGTCTGCAGATAGAAAGTCCATTGACAATGATTGGGTGACTGGTCACTTCCTGTTGTCTGCAGATAGAAGTCCATTAGACAGATGATTGGGGGTGATCTGGTCACTTCCTGTTGTCTGCAGATAGTAAGTCCATTAGACAGATGATTGGGTTGACTGGTCACTTCCTTTGTCTGGCAGATAGAAAGTCCATTAGACAGATGATTGGTTGACCTGGTCACTTCCTGTTGTCTGCAGATAGAAAGTCCATTAGACAGATGATTGGTTGATCTGGTCATTCCTGTTGTCTGCAAGATAGAAAGTCCATAAGACAGATGATTGGGTTGATCTGGTCCACTTCCTGTTGTCTGCAGATAGAAAGTCATTAGACAGATGATTGGGTTGACCTGGTCACTTCCTGTCACCTGCAGATAGAAAGTCCATTAGATAGATGATTGGGTTGTTGATCTGGTGCCACTTGCTGTTGTCTGCCAGATGAAATTCTATTAGACAGATGATTGGATTGACCTGGTCACTTCCTGTCACCGCAGGATAGAAAGTCCATTAGACAGATGATTGGGTTGACCGGTCACTTCCTGTTGTCTGCAGATAGAAAGTACATTAGACAGATGATTGGGGTGGACCTGGTCACTTCTGTACCTGCAGATAGAAAGGTCAAGTAGACAGATGGATTGGGTTGTTGAACTGGTCACTCCTGTCACCCTGCAGATAAAGTCCATTAGCAGATGATTGGGTTGACCTGGTCACTTCCTGTTGTCTGCAGATAGAAAGTCCATTAGACGATGATTGGGTTGACCTGGTCACTCTTCCTCCTTGTCACCTGCAATAGAAAGTCCATTAGACAGATGATTGGTTGATCTGGTCATTCCTGTTGTCTGCAATAAAGTCCATTAGAGAGATGATTGGGTTGACCTGTCACTTCCTGTTCCTGCAATAGAAAGTCCATTAGAGAGATGATTGGGTTTACCTGGTCACTTTCTCGTCACCTGGCATTAGAATAGACAGTCCCTTAGACCAGAAGATTGGGTTATTCTGGTCATTCCTGTTTCTGCAGATAGAAAGTCCATTAGAGAGATGATTGGGTTGACCTGGTCACTTCCTGTTGCCTGCAGATAGAAAGTCCATTAGACAGATGTTTGGGTTGATCTGGTCACTTCCTGTTGTCTGCAGATAGAAAGTCTATTAGAGAGATGATTGGGTTGATCTGGTCACTTCCTGTCATCTGCAGATAGAAAGTCCATTAGACAGATGATTGGGTTGACCTGGTCACATTCCTGTCCCTGCAGATAGAAAGTCTATTAGAGAGATGATTGAGTTGCTAGGTCACTTCATGTTGCCTGCAAAGAAAGTCTATTAGACAGATGATTGGGTTGACCTGGGTCACTCCTGTCCCCTGCAGATAGAAAGTCTATTAGACAGATGATGGTTGACTTGGTCACTCTGTCCCCTGCAGATAGAAGTCTATTAGACAGATGAATTGAGTTGGCTAGGTCCTCCTGTCACCTGCAGATAAAAGTCATAGACAGATGATTGGGTTGACCTGGTCATTCCGTCGTCTGCGATAGAAAGTCCATTAGAGACATGATGGATTGACCTGTCACTTCCTGTCCCCTGCAGATAGAAAGTCCATTAGACGTGATTGAGTGGACGGTCACTTCTGTTGCCTGCATACAGAAAGTCCTTAGACAGATGATTGAGTTACTAGGTCACTTCCAGTCGCCTGCATAAAAAGTTCATTAGCATGAATTGGTGATTGGTCACTTCCTGTCCCTCTGCAGATAGAAAGTCCATTAGAACGTGATTGGGTTGACCTGTCACTTCCTGTTGTCCTGCAGATAGAAAGTCCATTAGACAGTATGATTGGGTTGACCTGGTCACTTCTGCTTGTCTGCATATAGAAAGTCATTAGACAGATGATTGGGTTGACCTGTCACTTCCTGTTGCTGCAGATAGAAAGTCATTGACAGATGATTGGGTTGTACTGGTCACTTCCTGTTGTCCTGCAGATAGAAAGTCCATTAGACAGATGATTGGTTTGACCTGGTCACTTCCTGTTGTCTGCAGATAGAAGTCCATTAGACAGATGATTGGTTTGACCTGGTCACTTCCTGTTGTCTGCAGATAGAAAGTCCATAACAGATATTGGGTTGATTGGTCACTTCCTGTTGTCTGCAATAGAAATGTCCATAAGACAGATGATTGGGTTGATCTGTCACTTCCTGTTGTCTGCAGATAGAAGTCCATTCGACAGATGATTGGGTTGACCTGGTCACTTCCTGTCACCTGCAGATAGAAAGTCCATTATAGACAGATGATGGGTTGATCGGTCACTTGCTGTTGTCTGCAGATAGAAATTCTATTAGACAGATGATTGGATTGACCTGGTCACTTCCGTCACCTGCAGATAGAAAGTCCATTAGACAGGATTGGGTTGACTTGGTCACTTCCTGTCCCGCTGCAGAAGAAAGTCCATTAGGACAGCATGATGGGTTGACCTGGTCACTTCCTGTTGGCCTGCGATAGAAAGTCCATTAGACAGATGATTGGGTTGGACCTGGTCACTTCCTGTTGTCTGCAGATAGAAAGTCCATTAGACAGATGATGGGGTTGACCTGGTCACTTCCTGTGTCTGCAGATAGAAAGTCCTTAGAAGAGATGGGTTTGATCTGGTATTCTTGTTGTCTGCAGTAGTAAAGTCCATTAGACAGATGATGGGGTTTGACCTGGTCACTTCCTGTTGTCTGCAGATAGAAAGTCCATTAGACAGATGTTGGGTTGGGGGTGGGACCTGGTTCATCACTAGTTTGTCGCAGATAGACAGTCCATAGACAATATTTGTTATCTGGTCACTTCTGTTGTCTGCAGATAGAATTCCATAGACAGATGATTGTGCTGACTCCGTCACTGCAGTCCGTGATGGGTTCTGTCTTCTGTTGTCTGCAGATAGAAATCATCTATTAGACCAGATGTGTTGGGTTGACCTGGTACCTTCTGTCACATGCAGATAGAAGTCCATTAGACAGATGATTGGGTGATCGGGTCACGTTGCTGTTGTTGCAGATAAAATCTCTAATTAGACAGATGATGGTTGACCTGGTCACTTCCTGTCACCTGCAGATAGAAAGTCCCTTAGACAGATGATTGGTTGACCTGGTCACTTCCTGTGTCCATGCAGATAGAAGGTCCATTAGACAGATGATTGGGTGGACCTGGTCACGTCCTGTCCCTGCAGATAGAAAAGTCCATTAGACAGAGTTGGTTGACTGGTCACTTCCGTCACCTGCAATAGAAGTCATTAGAGGATGTTGATTGGGTTGACCTGGTCACTTCCTGTACTGCAGATGAAAGCATTAGAAGATGATTGGGATGACCTGGTCACTCTGTCACCTTTGCAGAAGAAGCCAGTAGATAGATGATTGGGTTGATCTGGTCACTTGCTGTGGTCTGCAGATAGAAAGCTATAGACAGATGATTGGAGTTGACTAGGTCACTTCCTGTCAGCTGCAAAGAAAGTAGAAAGAAAGTCCATTAGCTAGATGATTGGGTGATCTGGTCACTTGCTGTTGTATGCGATAGAAAGTCATAAGACAGATGATTGGGTGATATGGTCACTCAGTTGCTGCAGATAGAAAGTCATTAGACAGTATGATGGGTGACCTGGTCACGTCCTGTCCCTGCAGATAGCAAGTCCATTAGAAGAGATGGGTGATCGGTCACTCGTGTTGCAGATAAGAATAGATTAGACAGATGATTGATGGATCTGGTCACTTCCGTCACCTGCAGATAGAAAGTCCTTAGTACAGATGATTGGGTTGACTTGGTCACTCTGTTGTCTGCAAGATAGAAAGTCCATTAGACAGTGATTGGGTTGACCTGGTCACTTCCTGTCACCTGCAAGATAGAAAGTCCATTAGACAGATGATGGGGTTGATCTGGTCACTTCCGTGTCTGCAGATAGAAAAGCATTAGAGAGATGATTGGGTTGACCTGGTTCACCTTCCTGTTCACTGCCTGCAATAGAAAGTCATATTAGAGAGTGATTGGGTGGACTGTCCTTCATGGCTACAGATAGAAAGTCCATTAGAGAGATGATTGGGTTGACACTGGTCACTTCCTGTTGCTTGCAGATAGAAAGTCCATTAGACAGATGAATTGGGTTTGACCTGGTCACTTCCGTGTCCTGCAGATAGAAAGTTCATGAGAGATGATTGGGTTGATCTGGTCACTTTTGCCGTCTGCAGATAGAAAATCATTAGAAGATGGATTGGGTTGACTGGTCACTTCCTGTTCCTGCAGATTAAAGTCCATTAGACGATGATTGGGTTACCTGGTCACTTCCGTTGCCTGCAAATAAAAAGTCCATTAGACAGATGATTGGGTTATGGGTCACTTCCGTTGCCTGCAAATAAAAAGTCCATTAGACAGATGATGGGTTGACTCTGGTCACTCCTGTTGCCTGCAAATAAAAAGTCCATGTAGACAGATGATGGGTTGATCTGTCACTTCCTGTTGCCTGCAAATAAAAAAGTCCATTAGACAGATGATTGGGGGTGACTGGTCACTTCTGTTGCCTGCAAATAAAAGTCCATTAGACAGATGATTGGGTGTGACTGGTCACTCCTGTCTGCCGTGCAATAAAAGGCTCATTAGACGATGATGGGTTGACCTGGTCACTTCTGTGCCTTCAAATAAAAGTCCATAGTTAGACGATGATTGGGGTTGATTGGTCACTTCGTTGTCTGCAGATAGAAAGTCCATTCCATTAGACCGATGATTGGGTTGACTGGTCACTTAGTGCCTGCAGAATAAAAAGTCCATTAGACCAGATGTTGGGTTGATTGGTCAACTTCCTGTGTCTGCAGATAAAAGCCATTAGAAAGATGATAGTGTTTGACCTGGGTCCTTCTGTTGCCTGCAAATAAAAAGTCCATTAGACAGATGATGTGGGGTTGATCTGGCTCCATCATGTTGCTGAGAAAAAAGCTCCTAGACAGATTGATTGCCGGTTGATGGGTCACCTTCCTGTTGCCTGCAAAAAAAAGTCCATTAGACCGATGATGGGTTGATCTGGTCACTTCTGTTGCGTGCAAATTAAAAAGTCCATTATAGACAGATGATTGGGTTGGGATCTGGTCACTGCTGTTGCCTGCAAATAAAAGTCCATTAGACAGATGATGGGTTGGGGGGGGACCTGAGTCACTCCTGTGGCTGCAATTAAAAAGTCCTTAGGAAGATGATTGGTGACTGGGTCACTCTGTTGCCTGCAAATTATAAAAGTCATTAGACAGATGATGGGTTGATTCTGGTTCATTCCTGTGCATGCAAATAACAGTCCATTAGACAGCTGATGGGGTTGTTGATCTGGTCCCTTCCTGTTGCCGCACATAAAAAGTCCATTAGACAGATGATTGGGTTGACCTGGTCACTTCCTGTTGCCTGCAAATAAAAAGTCCATTAGACAGATGATTGGGTTGATCTGGTCACTTCCTGTTGTCTGCAGATATACTGTCCATAAGACAAATCCTCAGTTGACTTTGTGCCTATTTAACTTGTTAATTATGAACATTAAATTAGTGGTGCCTCATTTCTGTAGGAAACAGATCCATTATATTCCTTTTACAATGAATTATCTAGCCATTTGTCTTGTCAATAAATCCATTCAATGTTCCACTATGTGTCTCTTGTAGTAAATATTTATTTTACTGACCGTTGCTGCAGACTCCCTATTTCATTGCCAAATTTAAATGCAATAAATGCCAACCCTAAAACTGGGTACAAGTGGTAAAACTCCCATTGGCTGCCAAATCTGCACTGTCCTTGCACACCACACAGCCCATTACCCCACCCTGTGCCAAGAGTTTTACTCCAAGGACATCAACGCTAATGAAGGCCATTGACAGGTTTCATTTACTTGGAAGTTATGATGTAATGGAGCTTTCTGATTGGATAGATGTTGTGATAGCCCAGGAGAGTCAAACACAATGTATGTACCCCAAAGTATCAAGTACCTTCTTAGACTTGTGTCACCCTATGTATTGTGCAAGGTATAGATGGTGATCTGTCTAGACTATCAAGTATTTTGCCCAATTTATGCTAGGTAATGGGTAATGCTAGGGACACACAGATGTCTGACAGATGACAGACTGGATGTTCGAGATCTCCCCTATTTAAGTACAGGGAGATGTCCGCGACTGAGGAGAATTTTTGGTCTTTTCCGAATGACCGTGAAGCCGATGGGAATGTTCGTCGGACTTGTGATCGTTCGAAAAATGCACTACACACATTGACGATAAAGCCCCAATACCCAATACTGTCCTACTAGGATACCAAAGGGGGCCCCCAGAGGGCCCACAGTCCATTCCCCAAGCATAAACAGAGAAAATCGTTAGAATTCAGACACACGGGTCAGTTAAAATAGAAGATGTCAGGTCAATAAACATAGGAAGGAGGAGTGAGACCAGGGTTGTCCGATTGCTCTGGCGTCTGAGGGGGGCAAAGAGTGGGATGGTAGAAGCAAAGAGGTCGAGCTAGGGGCATTCTGGGCAGCGGAAAGTGGTCATTCCAGTTGTGGGGCTGTCTGGGCCATTCCTAGGATTTCATCCCTGACTGCAGGACTCGGGATTTTGTCCCGGCAGTCAGGACACTCCCATCCAAAAAGGGACCCCTGGCAACTCTGAGCGAGACAGATATGTAAATTAGTAACAACTGTAAAGGTGGCCATACACTAGGAAGATTTTACTTACCCGACTGATCCTGCCGGAAGCGTCTTTCCCGTTCTACTATGCAATCGACATGTGATAGCAAAATGAATGGGATTTGCGATCGCATGTCGGTCGTATAGAAGAAGGGGAAAGATGGTTCCGGCAGGATCTGTCTAATGTCGTGGGATCGCTCGGTCAGGTAAGTAAAATCTTTCTATGGCCACCTTAATTCTCTATAGGACAGTTATACCAGTAGAGACCAAATCAGATGATCTTCTAGGTAAGCAGAGGCAGCCACCATGAGAGAGATATAGTATCATCTCTAAGGGTGAGGCCACACCAACGCGTTTCACCGCACGTGTTCACTATTTTTGGTGCGTTTAACGCATGCGTTTCAATAACGCAAACGGGCAAAAATGCACAAGAATTGCGTGAGATAATCGCGAGATAACGCTCACGATTTTATGCGCGATTCCTTTGCGTTGCAGTGTGGCCTCAGCCTAACTGTCAGAGCAATTCATTCCACTCCAACTCACCTGATCCATATGTTCTCTATGTCCTTAATCTCCTAGTTCTTTATGACATAATAACCACATTCCAGGGACCTACCCTTCACATGAGTGTTGGGAAATTCTATTGTCTAGAACTATAGCGGACATCTCATTTCATTTTAGAAAGACTCCGTTGTTCATGTTTTACATTCTTCACATGCCGCACATAATTCTTTGGGCCTTCATGTGAAATAACTCACTACTTATCTATTTTATTTTATTTAATGGGGATTTACTAGCATTTAATTCCAGGACACCCAGTTGTTGTAATACAAATATTTTCCTGATCTGGAATGACTCATCTTCCTCTGTACAACACCAAACTACAGAGTTCATCTCTTCTTCAATTAATATTGGATTGTACAGTTACGGTTACTTTATAACACTATAAAGTATGATATGTTCGGCAACGTTGGTGGATAAATGTAATTGTATGAAGTAATAGAGCTATGTCCTAAAAGGGCAAATTTACCCCTATAATGAAAAATTGTATATAGTTAAATCACCCCCCAAAACTGCAATAGTTAAAAATCTGGAAGATGTAAGTCTAACCTGAAATTATTCCTCTGTTACCTCTCTTTCTGCTTCCTGGTTCTTCTAGGGCCGATAGTGTGTAGTAGTATAATATTTTATTATTATGGTACCTCCATCCAGTCCAACCTACATCAGCAATACCCACATTTCCTGAGTAAAAAAAACACCAAAATCATGAAGGGGAAAAAAATCCTTTCTGATTCCAAGTGGCAATCGGAAATTTCCCTGGATCAACTCTACTTTATGTATCAACTAGCAAAATAACTGCGCTTCGCAGCGGAGATGTATTGAAATAACCTTTTTAGTAAGAAAGCAATAATGTATCAAGATTGCTGTAATCACTCGGCACTTGATATATTAAAGTAAGACAATTCAATAAGCTTTACGATAATGCAACACTCATTAACTTTAATTTAATATTATATTTTTTATTCAACTATGAAATTTTGGGGAAAATAACCCCCACCACCCCTCCCCGTCCGCCCCTAATACCCCCCACTATTCCTCTCTGTCCTCCCTCCAAACCCTTCCCCTTACACCTCAGCCAGTCCCCGCACACACCGTGAAATTTGGTAAAAAATTGGTCCAAGCCGTTAGTGTGCAGAGTTCAAAATTCTATTCCCCCCCCATTCACCCACCCCACCTAAAAAAAATATTTCGTTAACCTTTTACTGGTAAAGGGTATATGCATACAAAATTTGGTTGAAATCGGACCAACATATAGATTTGTATAGCTTGTAAGGCTAGGTAACTCATAGTCTGTGCAATGTCAGATACTCACCGTTACAGGTGGAATTTCGAAACGAACCTGCTAACTTTTGTAAGTAAGGTGCAAATGAATACCTGCCAATTAAGACCGTCTGCCTCCACGGCAGGTTGAAGATTAGTGATGAGTGAGTGAGGCTTTGCCTTTATTAGTATAGATACCAGTAACTTGTAACATTCCTTGTTTGTAGAAACTCATCCAGCTTTTTATTAACTGACCAATACCTGCCATACAACTCCACTGGAAGACAGTTCCATAGCTTACCGTTCTCACAGTGACAAACCCTTTCCCAACTCTACTTTATTATCAATACCAGTAACTGTAACATTCCTTGTTTGTAGAAACTCATCCAGCTTTTTATTAAACTGACCAATGAACCTGCCATAACAACGTCCACTGGAAGACAGTTCCATAGCTTTACCGTTCCACATGACAAAACCCTTTCCCAACTCTACTTTATTATCAATACCAGTAACTTGTAACATTCCTTTTTTTAGAAACTCATCCAGCTTTTTATTAAACTGACCAATGAACCTGCCATAACACGTCCACTGGAAGACGTTCCATAGCTTTACCGGTTCCCAGTGAAAAACCCTTTCCCACTCTACTTTATGTATCAATACCAGTAACTTGTAACATTCCTTGTTTGTAGAAACTCATCCAGCTTTTTATTAAACTGACCAATGAACCTGCCATAACACATCCACTGGAAGGACAGTTCCATAGCTTTACCGTTCTCACAGTGACAAACCCTCCCAACTCTACTTTATGTATCAATCCAGTAACTTGTAACATTCCTGTTTGTAGAAACTCATCCAGCTTTTATTAAACTGACCAATGAACCTGCCATAACAACGTCCACTGGAAGGACAGTTCCATAGCTTTACCGTTCTCACAGTGAAAAACCCTTCCCAACTCTACTTTATGTATCAATACCAGTAACTTGTAACATTCCTTGTTTGTAGAAACTCATCCAGCTTTTTTTAAACTGACCAATGAACCTGCCATAACAACAGTCCACTGGAAGACGTTCCATAGCTTTACCGTTCTCACAGTGACAAACCCTTTCCCACTCTACTTTATGTATCAATACAGTAACTTGTAACATCCTTGTTTGTAGAAACTCATCCAGCTTTTTATTAAACTGACCAATGAACCTGCCATAACAAGTCCTGGAAGACAGTTCTATAGCTTTACCTTCTCACAGTGACAAACCCTTTCCAACTCTACTTTATGTATCAATCCAGTAACTTGTAAACTTCCTTGTTTTGAGAAACTCATCCAGCTTTTTATTAACTGACCAATGAACCTGCCATAACAAGTCCACTGGAAGACAGTTCCATAGCTTTACCGTTCCACAGTGAAAAACCCTTTCCCAACTTGAAGCCTAAACCTTTTTTCTTCAAGTTTTAAGGGATGTCCGTGTCCTCTGACATGTTCTATTGGTGAACAATGCCCCAGATAGTTTATTGTATGGCCGGTAATGTTTTATACACAGTAACATTATCCCCACGCAAGCGCCTTTCTCTAGCGTCCATAATTGTAACTTTTCCGTCTCTCTTCATATTCAAGCTCCCCCATCCCCTTATTAATTTAGTTGCCTTCTCTGAACCCTTTCCATTTCAAAGATGTCCATTTTGTACACAGGATTCCAAAATTGCATGCATATTCCAATGATGCCCTTACCAATGCTTTTATAAAGAGGGAATTACATTTCCTCCCTTGAATCCATACCTCTCTTTATACAAGACACTACCATGCTGGCTCTGGCTGTTGTTGCTCGGCCTGCTTTCTCACATTTAAAGGGCATGTCACCTTTGTTATATCTTTGCGTGTATAGCGGCTCCTCCCCAACCCCAACTGCTATAGTAATTTGTCACAAAACACCCCTGATTTACTTACTTCGCTTCTGTCCTCCGACATTCCATTCTCGGCCCTCTGCTTGTATGAAACTGCAAGCAGGGGGTCGGACCGGCAGCTGCGTTTTGTGATTGGCCTGAGAGGCAGCCAGTCACGGATGCGGCTGCGGCTGTACTGAACGTCGGGGAAAGAGGCAGAGTAAGTATAGATCGGGGGGAGTTTTGCTGGAAGTAACTACAGCGGTTGGGGTTAGAGGAGGAGAGCCCTACCACTACAGAAAAGGGGATTTACACTAGGGGGAGAGAGAGAGAAACGGGGGGGGGGGCAATTATACAATAATAAAAAATTCATACATTTCAACTGGTTACACTGATGCTTTGCAGCGCTGAGGTCCTCGGATTCGATTCCACCTTGGACACATCTACAAGGAGTTTGTATGCTCTCCCCGTTCTTGCATGGTTTCCACAGGGCACTCCGGTCTCCCCCCACAATCATAAAGACATAATGATGGTTATGTTACCATAAAGTGATTAGATTGTAAGCTCTTCAGGCAGGGCCTGATGTGAATGTATACATGTACATTGTAAACGCTACGGAAGATGTTGGCGCTATATAAATCCACAATAATAATAATAAAGGATGGCTGACGATCATTTATTGTGCTGGTGCTCTGAAAGGTAGTGGGAAAGTTTCCATTTGAAAGTATTAATGGATGTCACCTGGCGAAGTGAGAGAGAGTTCCAAGTGTAGGGAGCACAAGAGAGAATTGTTTAAGGTGGGAAGTAGGAGTGTTCATTGGGGGTTTGGGAAAAGGATTGCCTTGTGAGGAAGGAGGGCACGGTGGAACATATGGGTCCTAAAGATAAAGGTAGGGGGTGCAGCAGATTGTAGAGATTAAAAGGTCAAAGGAAGGTGTAGTGATATATTCTTTGCTTGGTGGGAAGCCCCCCATACACGCAGTATCACCCTGCAGGTTCTCGCTTGTGCACGAGTGAAAATTATCCGAATTGCTGACTTCAGGATAGACTGGAGAGGGGACAAATGACTGGCTATGAACCAGGTAGCAGAATGTTACAGTAGTCAAGGTGGAGACTAAAAGGGCATGCACAAGCATTTTATGTGGGGATCGAGAGAGGAAACGGCGAGTTCGGCATATATAACGAAGGAGAAAAATGACATGTCTGGTGACATTGTTAATGTTCTGGCAGAAGGAAAGAAAAAGTCAAAGATAATAAAGGTACTGCACGACAGAGCGTGCAGATTCAACAGGGTTTAGTGGAGTAAATATAAGTTCAGTTTTGGACAGATAAAGTTAAGGCACCATCCAGGAAGAAAGAAATAGAAGCAGACATTTAGAGTTTGTGATTGAACTTCAGGGTTAGTTTGGGTTGCACACATAGATTTAGGATTCATCAGTTGTAATAGGTGATACTTAACCGCCAAATGAATTATTACACCTCCCTAAAGAGATCTTTTATTGGGGAGACAGGTGAACGGCCCCAAACAGAGCCCAGGACCCCCACACTATGCGTAACAGGAGAGAAGTCTATTAGCACAGGAGACCAGAAAAGATCTGTTAGAAAAGATGAACCATGAAGCAGCTAGATTTTGGATGCTAGAGAATATAGAAATTTGCATGAGAAGAGAGTGGTCCACAGTATCAAAGGCAGATGATGAATGAGGAGAATGAGGGTAGAGAATCGGCCTTGGATTTTGCTAGTTTGTAGGTCATTAGTAACATTTCAAACCTCAGGACACTACTTGTAAGTAAAAGACCAAGTGTACATTGATCTCTGAGACCTTATTAATACCTGTATTATCTTATTAGCAAGACTTATGGCTGCTAGAGATGTGTACTGTATATAGGACCAGCAAACCCAAGCTCCATAGCTACACTACAGGATTTCACATTGAAACTTGTATTGATGGCCAAATTTCAGTAGCTCTATGGAAAATTCCATTGGTGTTTTTTTTTACCTGTGGAATTTAAACACAGAATCGGGAACGTCGTTAATTGCTACGAACTGACACACTAGCATTATGGAACTGATCTGATTTGTTTAGGCTTTGAATACAAAGGGTGGGAGATGTCTTCCATGCAAAATAACTCACCTGTATGGAGTTCATGCAGACACGTTCTTTCACCGTACTTGGCACAACTCTCAAAGCCAAAGATCTGGACCTTGATCTTTGTATTGCAACACTCAGGTTATTTCAAAAAGTTCTTATCATTTAAAAATGCTAATTTTGCCCCAACCAATCAGATGTTAGCTTTCAAATGTTAAACAAGATCTGATTGGTGGGGCAAAATTTGCACATTTTAACGATAAGAACTTTATTGAAGTCTCCCTGAATATTTGTGTTTTTTGTTGTTGTTAATGGTGAATAATAAGGAGCCAATAGCCATGTTTTGTTAGACAGATAAAAAGGCCATAAACAAAACAAAGTTACAAAACTGGAGACGTCAGGTATAGGAACATTTCGATGAATTATTATCTTACGTAAGCTATATTGTTCTGTATTTGGTTGGTACCTGAGATGGGGGTAGGTTGGTCCATAATGGAACTGCCTTTTTGCCTTATTGTAACCTGGGAGTTTTTGTTTATTTGTAAGTTGTCATAAACTGACATAAATAGGAATCATGTGATCACGAAGAGACGGGTTATAAATGAATGGCTGTATTCATGTTATCAGAACAGATTTTTATGCACGTGATTGGCCTAATCCCTCACAGCCAATCAAATGCTTTCTAGTTTGCACCTCATCTATAACCCCTTAATATTCTGAATACACATTTCAATGAAAGGCTCCATATTAGAATACAATGTTCTATCATTATGTTGTACTCATTGTGACCTAAAGAAATTTAAGAATCTATTTATATATATTTTATTCAGAATGGTGGACATGTGAGAAGGACATACAAGTTTATAATATCTAAGCCCTGCTGTATTTTGGACTATGAAGTCACAATACCAAGACGTCCACTGCTGCCACTTTATGAATGTGCTGGAATTTTACAATGCAGGCTAAAGTTTTACATACATTTCTAATCTCTCTGCCTTACACGTACAGCTGTGTACTCCCCACCTGAAATCTCAACTGTCCTAGTACTGAGCAGCCCAGCTGGGAGTTTATTTCTTAAGCAGTCAGAGAAGAGAGTTCAGTTCATGTATTAATTTCCAAACTCTGTGTAATGACTGAGACAATAGATCATTTTCAGTACACGGGCAGTGTTTGGACATAGGATGGGTCGATCTGCGGGTGTTGCTTGTGGTCTTCTCTGTTAGTTGTACAAATATTGGAGGGGTAAGTAGAAACAGTAAGTGTAATATTGGAGGGTTACAGTAAAACATAGTGTACTATTGGTGGGTCGTTGTGTGTCCTATTAGGTACAGTATTGGTGGTTTTGGGGGGTCAGTAGATACAGTACAGTGTAATATTGGGGGTAAAAGCTATTAATATTGGGGGGTCGAGATTAAGTGTTAATTGGAGGGGTAAGTAGATACTAGGGCAGGGTATATTGGAGGGGTACGTAGATACAGTAAATTGGTCTATTGGGGGGTACGTAAATAAATACAGTAATGTAATACTGGAGGGGTAAGTAGATACAGTAAGTGTAATATTGGAGGGTGTAAGTAGATTTTACAGGAAGTGTAATATTGGAGGGGTGTAATTAGATTCATAAGTGTAATATTGGAGGGGTAAGTAGATATAAGTAAGTGTAATATTGGAGGTTAGTAGATACAGTAAGTGTAATATTGGAGGGTAAGTAGAACAGTAAGTGTAATATTGGAGGGTAAGTAGATACAGTAGTGTAATATTGGAGGGGTAAGTAGATATTAAGTGTAATATTGGGGTTAAATAGATCAATAGTGTAATATTGGAGGGTGTGAGTATAGATATAGTAAGTGTAATATTGGAGGGGTAAGTAGATATGTAAGTGTAATATTGGAGGGGTAATAGATACAAATAAGTGTAATATTGGAGGGGTAAGTAGATGACAGTAAGTGTAATAGTGAGGGGTAAGTAGATCAGTAGTGTAATATTGGAGGGTATAGATACAGTAAGTGTGATATTGGAGGGGTAAGTAGATACAGTAAGTGTAATATATGGAGGTATAGATACAGTAAGGTAATATTGGAGGGAAATAGATTCAATAAGTGTAATATTGGGGTGTAAGTAGATATAGTAAGTAATATTGGAGGGGTAAGTAGATACAGTAAGTGTAATATTGGAGGGGTAAGTAGATACAGTAAGTGTAATATTGGAGGGGTAAGTAGATACAGTAAGTGTAATATTGGAGGGGTAAGTAGATATAGTAAGTGTAATATTGGAGGGGTAAATAGATTCAATAAGTGTTAATATTGGGGAGGGGTAAGTAGATATAGTAATTTAATATGGAGGGGTAGTAGATATGTAAGTGTAATATTGAGGGTAGGTAGTATACATAAGTGTAATATTGGGGGTACGTATACAGTAAGTGTACTATGGAGGGTAAGTAGATACAGTAAGTTATTGGAGGGTATAATATAGTAAGTTGTAAATATTGGGGGTAAGTAGATTCAATAAGTGTAATATTGGAGGGGTAAGTAGTATGCAGTAAGGTAATATTGGAGGGATAAATAGATACCAATAAGTGTAATATTGGAGGGGTAAGTAGATACAGAGTGTAATCTGGAGGTAAGTAGTACAGTAAGTGTAATATTGGAGGGGTAAGTAGATATAGTAAGTGTAATATTGGAGGGGTAAGTAGATCATAAGTGTAATATGGGAGGGGTAAGTAGAATAGTAAGTATAATATTGGAGGGTAAGTAGAATGCAGTAAGTGTAATATTGGAGGGAAAATAGATACAATAGTGTAATTTGGAGGGGTAAGTAGCATGCAGTAAGTGTAATATTGGAGGGATAAATAGATTCAATAGTGTTAATATTGGAGGGTGTAATACATAAGTGTAATATTGGAGGGGTAAGTTAGATACAGTAAGTGTAATATGTAGGGGTAGTAATAAGTAGTGTAATATGGAGGGGTAAGTAGATATAGTAAGTGTAATATTGGAGGGGTTAAGTATAGATACAGTAAGTTGTAATATTGGAGGGGTAAGTAGATACAGTAAGTGTAATATTGGAGGGTAAGTAGAATAGAGTAAGGTAATATTGGAGGGTTAAGTAGATAAAGTAAGTATAATATGGAAGGGTAAGTTGATACAGTTAGTATACTATTTGTGGGTGAGTAGATGCAAAAATTTAATATGGGGAGGGGTAAGTAGATATAGTAAGTATACAATTTGCGAGGTAAAGTGGATACAGTAAGTTTAATATGGGAGGGGTAAGTAGATACAATAAGTTGAATATGAGGGTAAGTAGATGCCGTAAGTATAATATTGTATGGGTTAATAGAATAAGTCAGTATAATATTGGAGAGGGTAAGTTGATACGGTGAGCATACTATTTGTGGGGTGAGTGTGGCCCAATCTTTTTGGTCTGTCTGTCGGCAACACCTATAGCATCTTCTTCACCCAAGCACCAGTCAACTGGCACACATCACGCAGCAATAGGACCCTACTTGCAGGTAAAACTAGGCAAGACACCTTGATTTCACCGTTTTCTCTTTTATTGAGGCAAGGCACATATCAGGAGGTATCAGAAAGTGAAGAGTAGGAGCCTTCCTGGTGTGTAAAAAGATTTCTGCCTCTTTCCTGTCCCCCTGGAGGACTCTGGCATGTAAACAGGAGCCCTTTCCCCCTCTCTCCCTTCCTCTCCCTCCCTTCCCACCCTATGCTTTTTTCTGTAGTGTTGGGACCCCCCCCAACCCTATCTGCCATGTTTTAATCTTAAGAAATGTACTTACCAACCCTCGCAGGCCGTCCGACCCCTAATGCTACATATATAACTGTCACTTGGATTTTCTGCTAATTCATTTACATTTTCTTTTATATTTGTTTTTCCATCTTTATTCCCCTTCTTAAATTCTACGGCCTTTGATCTGTGTCAGTCATAGGGAGCTTCTTCCATAGTTGTGTTCCATCCTCCTCCCTACCCACCAATAGAACATTCACCTTCCCCTGATGTAGAGATGGGAGCTGGTGGGACCAGCAGGTGTTCCATGATCCTTCCCTCTTCAGTTGATATCAGGACTATCAGATTACAGGTTTTTATTGATAGTTATTAGTTATTATATTATTACAGGAAGACAAGGAATCTGATTCCTGAGCTCAGGAGGAAAAGATGAAAAGATCGAACTGTAGATACATTACTGGACTGTAATATTGGGTCTTCGTAACCTTCCAACAGAAAAGTACCCATGCATGTTAGCGGGTAGAGAATAGATAAATAGGCCATGTTTGGCAGGGAGAACATGTGTGGAACATGTGTGTGTGTGTCGAACAGTTACTTACCTCCAAAGTGAACTTTCATTGCTATTGTAATTTGTGTTTACTAAACATTTGTAATTACAAAGGACTGAACGCTCAATGTATAAAAATGTTATATCTATTTCCATCCTCTATTACCCTACATTCCAACTTTTACGAATTAAAGGGGAACTGTGGTCGCCAAAACAAGTTGATTTTAAATGAAAGGACAGTTCCGTCCTTTAAAATTTAACCATCAACCACCTCTCTACGTACTGCCGCCCAAATATGAAGAATCACTGATCAGTTAGGGGGTGGGAGTCCTAATCTGCAGTCCACAAATACTAGTTCCTCCTTCTAATCTGCGGTTGGCACATGCTCAGTGCAGGAGAAAGCAAGAAACCAGGGCAAAGAACAGTAAAGCTGCATTTAGGCAGGTAAGGGAAACAGAAGGAGTCGCACAGAGACCTCAGTTCGGGGGTGGCGGCAGAGAGACGCTCTCCGTCGCTCCAAAACATCAAAGGAACAAGGAAGAAGCCGCACTCACCTCCTTTAAAATTCAGCAAACTTTATTTGGAAAATTGTAAAAACACCAACCAGCATACCACACAGCCTATCACCCACCACATCTATGCAGGCCTGACTTGCACGATCATTTCGACATTTCGATCGAATCGCTCGAAAAGTCGAAACTGGTTTTTGTTTCCAATTGAGCAAAAACAGCTGTTTAATCAACAACAATCAAAGATTTGCCAGGCAAACATTTTTGTTCTCATCTTCTGTCCCTGTCTCTCTGCAGGTTTCAAGCTGAAATCTGCAGAAAGATGAGGGCTTGATGTAGGAAATATCGATGTTGTTCTCCGATCAAATAGTTGCATTTGATCGTAAAACCGATCTGAAGAAATCTGCACATGTAGAGGTAGCTTTATAGTGACTGATTTAGGACAGAAGGAGAAGGGGGGATTAACAGCACAACCCACAGCTGTGGAGTGTGTGAGGTGGTGTACATTTTTTGTCTTTTTTAATGGAGGCACAAGGACACAGGAAAGAGGGACTGTCACATGGTTTCAGGGCAGGAAGTGGAAGTGCAGGGAATCTGATGATGCTGCTTCCATATACACAATAAAAATGTAAATATCTTCAAAACTATGTAAAAATAATTGAAAGTAAATTGCAAAATTACTCAGGAAATCAACTCCTGTCAATTTTAACCTAAGTCATTTTTGGACCACAGTTACCCTTTAAATCAGAGTATTTTTCCCTGACTTATAATCAAGAACCTGACGATTTACATGTGTAATTGTCCCTTTAATTCAAAAAAAAAACCCAGACCCATAAGTTTGTCAGTTTAGTTACACAATAGGGCAAGGCAATGACAACGTAAATATCTCTTTTCTGTAGCCATTAAGGAGACAAACCTGGATGGAATCTTGTTCAGAGTTTAATACAAAAATAAAGTAAAACCTATAGAAAGAGAAAGAACAGAGAAATAAACTCTAAAACAAGATAATTATCATAGGCAAATAGAAAAACACAAAAAGACACATAAGTCAGCAGAGTAACAGAATCAGATGCAAAATAAAATAGTCAAATAGCCAAATAGTCAAAAACGTGAAACAAAAGAAATTGGTCTGACTCAGAGCTAAAGGTCTACTAATAGAAATCTGATTACAGGATCCTTTTTTATTGCCATAAAAAGGGTATTTGGAATCTACCACCTTCGTTACATAACATGCCATTCATTCATACATATGTACATTGAGAATTATAGATGCAGTTCTTTATAGATTTTCTTTAAAAAATGTAAAAAGATGATTCCAAGTTAGAAATCTATCTATCTTGCCCAAACCAAAATGAATAAATAAATATCAATGGCTATGCCAACATGCAGGGGGAGACACAGACATGGCCATCATCCAAACCCCAAAGAGAATCTATCTACACACCTACTGTTATGTAATGGTGCAATTCTTTATACATACTAGAATGGACCGAACCGGGTTTTCAAGCGGATTTTCGAGTTTGCATGGTTTTTTAATTTCCAGATTTTTCCGAATCACAAGAACTGTTTTCAATTATTAAGTTGAAAATGGTTGAGAATTTTTGGCTTAAAAATCCAATATTTTTAAAATTGTAGAAATTGCAAATTACAAAATTCTACGAAGTCTTAAAATACTACATGAATCCAAACCAGGCAGTGCTGAAGTTTGCCCACGTGACTGGCATATACAAGTTTTCCCACAGTGACTGATACATACAAGTTTTGCCCACAGTGACTGGTACATATAAGTTTGCTCATAGTGACTGGTACATACAATTTGTCCACAGTGACTATACATATGTTGCCCACAATGACTGGGACAAAGATATCCTGTGTGAGTCTCAGTGTCTGGGACTGCCCTTACTTTTTTCCTCAATTGGTACATATAAGTTTGCCCACAGTGACCGACACATAGAAGTTTGCCAACAGTGTCTGCACATACAAGTTTGCCAACAGTGACTGGTACATACAAACGTTTTACCACCAGCGACTGGTACATACAGTTTTGCCACAGTGATTGGTAATATGTCGCCACAGTGAATGGTGGAGGAGTGTGGTGAGTGTTTAGATTTCTTTAAAGAAGCTGGAGATCGGGACAGACAGTGGAAAGGCTGAAGGCCCCAAGGATGCTCGGACTGGTACAGGAGTAAATAAGCAAAAAGAAAGAAACCCGTGGCACTCAATATTTAGTAAAAAATGGTATAAAAACCCTTTATTTATCTTTAGCATGGGCTGTACAATATAAAATCACTTAAAAACATACAACGTATTTGTTTTTAAGTGATTTTTATATTTACAGCCCATGCTAAAGCACATAAAGGGTTTTTATAATTTTTGACTAAATATTGAGTGCCACGGTTTCTTCTTTCTTTTTGCTATTTACAATATTTCTAATATTATACCTGTTAGAGCACCGCATTACTTTCTTCTGACTAGTGCCCTATCTACTTGTTATGCTACTGGTACAGGAGTACTAGCTGTACCCCCTGATAGCAGCCCTGACAATCTATTGTGTGCGTTGGATTGAACATCGATTAGAATGTAACATCAACTGCCACCTTAGTGTGAGCTTTTTTACAGTGCTAGCTGCTTTTTCATGTACCTTCTTCTCTGTTGTCCTTAGGATATAGAATGGTCCCTTTTGATCAATAGATGGGCTTAACAAGAAAGAAAAAATAGGGGCTTTTCCTAAGCTCTCACCCACAGGTCAATCTACAACACAGTCAGAAACAAGATCCGACATTTCAATGAACATTCATTAGGACAGAATTAACACCTTATAAAGTCCGTTTCTATTTATTTGTGTAAATTCAACATTCAAGATGTTAATTATACCAGAGGGATTCAGTTGAAGACTGGCTGAAAGTTTACTCAATGGTAAATACAGCAAACATTAAAGGACAAATTATATCTCCTATCAGGTAATTTGATGAAATGTTTTTTATTTGGAATTTGTTTTGGCACCCTCAATATCTCTGTCCAGAACCCTTATAAATAAAGAGGGACCCAAAACCGAACTCGAACACGAGGTCAAGCCCACTTTATGAGTTCGGACGAATCGAACTTTCGAATGAGTTTGAATCGAATTTACGGCCGTCGCTAACCCTACAATGTATCGTTCGCTAACCTTGAAAGTATTGTTCATTTTCGGTAACCTCAAATGTACGGATAGTTTTCGCTAACCCTAGAATGTACCGTTCCTAACCCTGAATGTAGCCTTGATTTCGGTAACCTCGAAAAGTATTGTCCGTTTCGGTAATCCTCGAAGTATCGTTCAATTTCGGTAACCCTCGAATTATGGTTCTATTTTGGCTAATCGTTTGGTAACTCTTGAATTGGCCATGACCTCGATGTAGCTTGCGCAAACCCGACAATTCCGCCCCACTCGTGTTTTAGAAGTGTTTTAAAAGGTTTTGGGTGACATGTGACATGTTCCCCAGACCAATTCCCGGTGCCACAGCCATTTACGTAAGTTTCCACTGTTAGTTTTTATGCTGTAAATCCACAGCCGGACTTTTCAAACTATCACTCCCCCATAGCTTAATAGGTCCGAATTCAAACTTTCGAACTTTCAAACTTTTACTGAAGTTAGAAAGTTCGAAAAACGACCAACTTTATATAGTTTCGCCATCTCTACTCATAAATAGATGTATTGACCTAAAAAAGTATTAATGTTGGCACAACCTTAATAACATTTATTTGAGGGTCACACTAGTGTGTGTTAGTCATAGCAGAAATTCATCTATAATGACCTTCCCTGTCACCCACAGTTTCTCTAGCTATGATTCAACGATTCAACCTTTATTTTATCCCGTGTATGTATATCTTCATTCTAGTAGCAGTTTATATCTCTGTCTCTCTATCTGTCTCTCTATGTGTCTACCTCTCTATCTGTCTCTCTATCTTGTCTATCTGTCTGTCTATCTGTCTGTCTATCCATGTGTCTGTGTATCTGTCTCTCTATCTGTTTATCTATGTGTCATCTCATCTCTTTCCTGTAATCTCTCATTATCTCTCTTGTCTATCTCCTATCTCTATCTCTGTCTGCAATCTATCTGTCTGTCTGTCTGTCTATGGTATCTGTCTATCTATCGTCTGTCTCTCTATCTGCGGTAATCGACTCTTCTATCTGTTTATCTATGTGTCTTTCTATCTCTCTTTCCCTGGTAATCTCTCATTATCTCTTTTGTCTATCTCCTATCTCTATCTCCGTCGTCAATCTATCTTTGCCAAGGACCTATATAAATATATAGTAAACCACAATGTCAGAGACCATGAAAATGTGAATGACTGTAAAGCTGTAGGACTGGTATGACCTTGAGAGACTAGGGTAGTTTGACCTTTCTAGAAGTCGTCCTGTCACCCCTTTAATAAAATTAAATCATTAATCTTCTCTGATCCAAACAGAACATCTCAGCAAATGACTTCCTAACCACTAGAGAAACATACGGAATTAAAAGAGTAATCCCTGGTTCTGACACCAACAAACCCCAGATTATCTTATCAGGCCTGGAAAAAGTGACAGAATGGCCGTCCAGTCCAATCAGAGATTTACTTCCAGCAACCTTGGTAAGATTGTCCCGCTTCATGTTCATTGATAGGTTTACATATAATATACAGTATACATTTGCCTTAGTTTAGGGATGGCATAGACTCGAACTCGACCGAGTTGAGCCCGACTGTTGCGAGTTCGAACGGAACCCGGACTTCTCGAAACTATCGAGACGCGGAACTTTCGATTTTTCCCGGACTTTCGATGATTTATCGAATGTTCGAAACGTTGAGTATCGATCGCGAGTAAAATGTCCATGGTATCTAGGCGCGAACATCGAATCTGCGAGTAAAGTCTCCATTACAGCCTATAACGCTATCGAATCTGCGAGTAAAATGTCCATGTTACCCTCGACCGGACAAAGCTCGAAAGTAGCGCTCGTGAGAGTAAATCGATTTTACAAAAGTCCTGGAATTGAACATGCTCACCAGACCATTTCCAAGTCCCACAGCCATTCACATTAAGTGCCATTAATATTTTAGTTGTATTTGACTCGAACTTTTCGAACTATTTGCCTCCCATAGACTTAATGGGGTCCGTTTTCCAACTTTCGAACTTTTAACAATAGTTCGAAAGTTCGAAAACGGACGAACTTTCATAGTTCGACCATCTCTAGCTTAGTTTCATAAGGATGAACGATTTGCCAGATGAGAGCTCGTTCAGTTTTAATTTGTATGAAGTTATTATTATTATTGGATTTATATAGCGCCAACATCTTCCGTAGCGCTTTCTGTAGCGAAATTTTGATAATTATCGATAATTTGATAACCCTCGAATTTACTGTTTCGGTGATAACCCTTTGAATGCCGCGTTTGGATATCCATCGAATGTAGCTTTTTGGCGATAACCCTAGAATGCGGCGTTTCGCCCATAACCTCAAATATGGGTTTTTTTTTTGTAACACTCGAAGTTCGGTAAATATATTTAGCGGTTACGGTGTAATGTGGGATTTACACTAATTTGCCAGTTGCGGCTGATATAGCATTGGTCCCATAGGGCCTATTTAAGATCACAATTGTAGCGATAACGCGCGTTAGGGCCGCGTTCGTACAATTACGACAAAGTCATTAATTAAACAAATGTTTGGCTGTAGAATACCCGTGTATTAACTACCGCAATGGTATTCTATGTGAGATCGTAAATCTACTGTTGTTTTATGATCGTTTTGAGTAATTACAACCGTTTCTGTTAATTTTCGATAACAATTGTAAATTAATGAACGTTTCAATAATCAGAATTAACGGTGGTTAAACGCGAACATTAAAGGCGCGCTATCGCTAAAAAGCGAAACCACGTCTTTATGCTACTGCCCTAAAGTTTCAGACATGATTTGCAATGCAACAATCCCTACCCAAGCACCAAGTACATTTTGTATTATTTTTGCCTTTAAGCCATTTGTTTACAAATGCACCATCTAGTGGATAAGAATATACATGATTGGTTTTGATGCTTAAAGGGAAAATATAGTGTGTATAAAGTTTTTTTATAAACAAGTTAAATAAAAATTCCTGTATGCTTCAGCACTATCTTTATATATAGAACGGCCCAGGGCCGTAAACTGGCAGATGAAAAACTGTATGTGCTGTAGGCTCCTCAACAAACAATATTGGGGATGTTGGAATAATCAATCCTATCTACTTGCCCCAGGTGCTTTCATTTTTAAAAAAGTAGATTTTACAGTATAGTTGTCCTTTAATTTGGCTATACTGGTAATATATGAAGGTATGAGAACATTACTTGACTAGACAACCATACTTTCATTACAGTAAATTAATAACTTCCTTAGAATACTTTAGAAGACGTTGATCCAAACAAAACATTTGACTTTACCTTTTTAGAACTGCTTTCCTGTGTTAGTTTTAGCTGAACTCTTACAATCCCCTCCCCTTTAGTACTCAGCTGCTTTAGTTTGCAAGCATTGTAGCAAGTAGTGTGAGTTTGCACTGGGAAAATTAATAGTAATACTTTGGGAGTATACTGGCAGATGAAAGGGATTAAAGGTAATTTGTTGTAAAGTATGATAGCACTAAAAATTTAATGGGTCATATACTACCAAGTATATACTGTAAATAGATTAGTTTATCTACCTTCCATTGTTTCCTGCTATGATATATTTTGCAATTGAAAAAAAGAAAAGGTCAGCAGTTCCTGCTGCATCACTCGAATGTTCAAGAAACATCGGAAGGTTAGTTCGAAATGTATCGCAACCCTAATACTGTGGATAAGATCTCCAACTGAAAATGTCATTCTTGTGCAATGGGTGGGGCTTAAAGGGTATGTCCACCCCTTAAATATAATTCTTAATATGTTATTCCCCCATGTTCCCAGCCCAACCGCTAATAATTTTTTTTTTGAAAGCCCCCCAAACCGTGCGAGAAAATGCAAGCAGCAGGGGCGGGACCGGCAGCTCGCGTCTGTGATTGGCTGAGCAGCACCATCACGGCGCGCTGCCCGTCATTCAGTGCAGCGGAGAAAAGAGAGGTAAGTAAGAGTTTGGGGAGCTTTCTAAAAATAAAAAATATGCGGTTGGGGCTGGGAGACATGGGGGTATACTGTATTAAAGGGGTTTTATGCTAGGGGGAGGGATAGTAGAACGGGGAGGGAGAGGGAGGGAGAGGGAGGGAGAGGAAGGGAGGGGGGGAGAAGGGCTGCAGTACGCATGCCAAAAATTCTCCCGGAGGCCAGGTAGCAGGCAGAGTCCTATATGGACTCTGCTAGCCTCTGGTGGGCAGTTTTTGGGACCTTTGGGGGGACTACAGGAGAACCTATGGACGCTGGGATTGAGGTAAGGATAAACTACACTACTGGTGGGCCAGTAGTTGTGGGGAGATTAGTGTTTTGGGGGTGGACATGCCCTTTAAGTTGACTTGGGGGAGCTATGGTGGATGTGGGGCAGGTTACCTGCCAAATCATAGCGGACATGGGTGGTAAGAAGTTACTGGCTCCTAACTTTTTGGAGGTGACTCCTTAATATTTATATTTAAAAATAATATATTAATATATTTGATTATTCTCCATGGCTACGCTATTGGTTTAATCTGTAAGTTAATTTTTTTACAGGATGCATTTTTATTTCTAAGTAGTCTCCTGAAGAGTTGAGGCAAGTGCAAAAATGATAGTCTTCTGGGTGAAAAGTTTATACGGACTGCTGAAAAACCTCTTAAATGTGATGGGAATTACTCAATGTTCTTCAATGTAGATTTAGCAAATTTAGAACTCTCGTGTGTATCTGTTCCATTTACTGGGAAAATGATGGATTGTGTTACACTAGACACCAACGTCACTTTCTCAATAATGCCTGGAGACCAAAAGAAGCCACCGGACCCCAATTCATTCATCAATGCTCTTTCCTTGTCCATCGGATCATCAGAGATTCTTTCCAATCAGTATCAACAAATGGCAGCACAAAGGCCAAATAAAGTTGACAGCAATTTATAACAAATGTCCTGTTGTGTCAGACCCGGAGAACTGGTCGGTCAAGGTGAATTGAGTTTCCAGTGTGTAGAGTAGAGACTGCAATCAGAGTGCAATTGCGTTATTTTGGATTTACCCAAACCAATGGTCTTCAGACGGTGTGAAACAAATGTTGTTGAAGGAGCGTAACTTGTCTTGTGACCATCTCACCTCCTTTTCAGTCTAATGTCGGTGATATCTTCCAGAGGAACCAACCGTTCGCACTATCGGATTACATCACCAATGCTGGTTCTTTCCATTTGCCCATTGTAGTTAGGTTGTGTGTATTGTAACTCAGATATACTTACTAAGAGATAAAATCTCTTACCGCTTTATTTCACCGTTATCATTCTCCAACTTTCAATCTTCCTCCTTTGTTTGTACATTTCATTATAGCATCCTCCGATATGTCAACCCCAAGGAAATGTAGTGAGTGTAAGGCTCTGACAGTTCCACTCATTTCTTTCTCTTTCTTCTTCTGTTGGACTTTAGTTCTAAGCATTTTTTGTTCTCTCTCGCCTGACCTTTATATTTCACCAGGTGACAAAGAGAGAATAGTGGTTTTGTCAGTGTGACTGTTGGATACCCGTGTCACTGTTATTATCAAATTGAGCACCTCCTTTATTTTAGCCCACTGATCACTTATATAACGGAAATAAATGTGGCGGACGTCGTCTGCTTCTTTGGCTTTCATCACATATCCAACACTGTCATAATCTCTTGAATTTCCTTGTGCTCTTGTGTGTTCAGTTCATTCCTCAGACCCGTCCATCTCTGAAGGAAAGGAGGATATACGGAGGTTGTGAAAAGCTATGAAAAGCCATGTCTTCTGTACCCCTCAGTTTGGTTGATGGGCTATTGGGATTCCTCTTCTCATTGATGAAACTCCTTGGTTTTCACTAGTATTGTTATTCTTACATCCTCTGTCAGTGAAGGTAATCAGACGCTTTTTACCTTTTTAACGAAAACTGAGATTAACCTAGGGAAGGAACTGTAAAGGTTTCTTCATGGAAAGGTATGTGATATAGGCTAATTTACCACTTATAAACATTGATTCCTAGGTGAGGTTATATAACGATACATGGTAAATGCAGTTTGCAATCCAAATAAATATTTTTTTAAGGGAAAGGATCTGATAATCCCAGACCTGTCGCCCAAATTAATATGTATAAGATTCAAAAATCAACTCAGAGCCAATACAGAACTCACCACATGTGACAGATTTCAGTTCAGCCTCATCCTGACACTGAAACTAAACACTAAATATCCAATTAAGAAATAAATTCAATGGCGCTATCACGAGATTTAATATGACTCAAGTGTATCGCTAAACTTTATTCTGTTAGTCGAGTGTGGTATTGAATAATGACTTATGTGGTTATGTTCAGCTTCACTTGGAATCCTCCATTGATGTCCAAATTTCATTTCCAGCTAAAACTTCCCTTTGACTAATTTAAATAGCTTGGATACAATACAACACTTGTAATGTCTCTTCTTCTACTTGCACCAGAGCACCTACAACAAAAAGATTACTGCAATAGAATAATAACAGGAACGAATAACCGACAATTGATCCAGGAGGAAGGAAAACAACTACTCCAAAGGCAGTCGAAGAGAATCCAAAATATCAGGAAGATTCAATCAAAGTTTTAGTGTTAAAATGGTGCTAATTTGCCCAACCAATAGATTTAGCTTTCAAATGTAAAAAGGTCCTGATTGGTTGGGCAAATTAGCACCATTTTTAATATGCTTTGTAATTCAATCTAGATCAACTGACTTGAAGTTTAGTTCTTGAAGAAGAGTTCTCAATTCACCAACTGTCTGCCAGTTAACAATTCTGTTTTGACACCTTACTTCAGGCGCGTTCCTTATAACACTCTAGCCACTATCCTAATCCAACGCCTTAACACTGGCTGTGATATGCTACTTGGGATTTTCAGGGTGTACATAATGCCACAGATTCTGTACAAGTCATTTGAAATGAAGGGAAAGCCAGTCGATGACTAGTGTGAAACGTCTTCAAGAACTAAAACGTCAAGTCCAGTTGATCTAATTGAAATAAAAGCATATAGACCTGACCTGGATGAAACCTTCACAAGCCACACCATTTCTAATGATGTAGTAAACTTTTATTCTTGTATAGTATTAATTCCAATAATTTTCATTTTTGAATTTTAGAAATTTATCCAGCCCCATGTTAAAGAGCGGTCCATGGGTCCTCTGATATGACCGTAGTTTGAACATGCACAAAAACCCCAAAAGAGGTTTTTCTATTGGTATGGCCCATTAACTATATTTGTATAAGGGCTTTATATATCCCCACGCAAACGTCACGTTCTCCAATGTAAACAGCCCTTCAACTTGTCAATCTGCCTGCATGGTCAAGCCCCTCCAATTCACTTATAATTAGAGTTGCCGCTCTGTGAACTGTCTCCATTTGTCAAGAGCCCCTTTGTATAGGATTCCAAAATCTGCACCGCATATTTCCAAATGAAGGCCTTAACCAGTGCCTGAAAGAGGGGAATAATATCTTTTCTCTCTTGAATTATTCCCCTCTTTATACAAGACAATATCTTGTTAGCTCTGCCTGGTTGCTGGCATTGTTGCTACTATAACCATGATTGCTAGGCTATAATGTAGCTTCACATATCATTTTATTAGGTCGTACATTTCCAACCCTAACAAAATTTGTTTTTGGTTCAAATCGTTTGTTTATTGGGCAGCTCATTCAACAATTATTACTATGTGTTACATACATTATACTGCCATCTTACATTCTGGATTTCCTTTCTGGATTTAATGCCAGGGGCGTAATGCAGCAGCAGTGGTTATGCCTTGACTTGATGCGGTTTCATTAGGTTTAAATTGGATATGTATGAAAATTACCAATCCTGATCTGTTTTGGAAAAACCAAAGAATCGCTGTTATTGCCACAGGGACTGTTTATTTTTTATACTTGGCGTTTTCTGGATGAGAAGGTATGTAGGTACAATCTGGAAATATCTACGGATTCCATAATTTAACTAACTGTTTGATTTTCTCACAACCCAACGCGAGATATACAGATTATGTATGTTTATCTTATACGGATAGTACATATGTAACATTTACAATGTCGGAATAATAAGTTAAACCTCCAGTTTAATTGACTTAAACTTCTCTAGATTTGTCCACTCCTAGCACATATGATTATGAAACTAACCCAGATACAAATTGGGTGTTATGTCCATTAGAAAATCATTTTTAATCTATTCAGATTTGATCTCAATACAGCACACATTTTAAGTTCTTATCGTAAACTCAGCCATCGTGGTTAGCTAAATGTAAAGTCTATTGGCAAGCACCATTTACGATAGTAGAATCTTGATTGTTGACTGGTACCAATGCTCGTAAGGGACCAGATGTAATGAGATTTCATAAACCACTTACCCAATGCTCCACTGATCACCCCACTATAGGGAGTTATCTGATCAGTACTGGATGTGAAATAGTTTGCAAAGGTTGACTTCATACTTTCAATAACCAGCCTCCACCAGGTATTACAAAATAAGTTTTATAGTTTGAACACAGAGTGCTGTAATTTTGCACCCACCAATCTAAGTAGCATTCCAGTAATAAGATTAATGGATTGGGGCAAAAATTTACCATTTAAACATGACAATTGTAACTCCCTATTTAAGTCGGGGGAGGGCTACGCATCATAAGCTATTAACTGGTTGGCATAGTGGCTCATTTATCCGTTGGAAAAACCCCTAAATCCATGCTCCCATCTTAAGCCACCCCTAATAGATAACTCAAGAGTGGGCATGATAGCTGCAACCAGTTAGCACTCCACCGCTTTTATGTCCAATAACAACCATCAACCCATCACCAATACTCCAAACCCCAGCTACAGGGACACCAGACTATATATCTACAACCCTAAGCTTCCACAGCCGCTTAAATTGAACAGTTAACTTATTAATACATGAACCATTACCAAATATTGACCACTAACACAGTGTCCATAGAGGGTGATTGCCTATAATCCCAAACCCATCAACCGTCTCCAACACCAGCTCAATGCGGTCATATAAGCATACAACCATACACCCCACTCCAACACCAGCTCAAGAGGTTCCATATAATCACATCAACCATCAGCCCACAGTCGGGTTCCATAACCACCCACACGCTCACACATCATGGGTGCCATATAATCACATCAACCCATCAGCCGCTCCAACCAGTCAATGGGTCGCCAATAGACAATCCATCAACCCAATCAGCCCGCTCCAACACCAGCTCATTGGTCCATTAATCATCAACCATCATCACTCCAAACACCAATCTATGGTTCCATATAATCCATCACCCATCAGCCGCTCCAACACCATTCTTAATGGGTTCATAATCATTCAACCCATCAGCCACTCCAAACACACAGCTAATGGGTTCCATAGAATCCTCAACAACCTCACTCTCAACACCAGCTTAATGTCCATATAATCATCAACCCATCAGCCACTCAACACCAGATCAAGGGTTCCATATAATCCATCAACCCATCAGTCCACTCACACACCAGCTATATGGGTTCCATATAATCCAATCAACCTATCAGCCCCTCCAAAACCAGTCCAATGGGGTCCATATAATCCATCAACCCCTCAGCCACCACAGAACACAGCTCAATGGGGTCATATAATCACATCAAAACCATCGCCACTCCAAACACACTTAATGGGATGCCATAATCACTCCACAACCCATCAGCTACTCCAACACCAGCTCAATGGGTGCCATCATAACATCACCACTCAACACAGCAAGTCCATACAAATCTCCACCATCAGCTCCACCACCAGCTAATGGAGTTCCATATAATCCATCAACCCCTCAGGCCTCCCAACACCAGCTCAAGGTTTGGTGCCATATATCAACCATCCTGCCAACCTCACTGGGATATATCAACCATCTCTCAACCCAGTATGGGTTCCATTATAATCCATCACCCATCAGCCCTCCACACACCAGAATCTAATGGGTGCCATATTAATCAAACACGAGCCCTCAGCCACTCAACACCAGTCTCAATGGGGTCCATATAATCCATAACCATCGAGCCCACGTCCAAACCCAGCTCAATGGGTTCCATATAATCCATCAACCCATCAGCCGCTCCAACACCAGCTAAATGGTGCCCAAATCATAACCATCAAGGCCCCACCTCCATGTCCTTATCCATTCAACGCATCCTCAACACCAGCTCAATGGGTGCCATATATCCATCAACCCATCAGCCTCCTCCAACCCCAGCTCAATGGTGCCAATAATCTATCAACCCATACAGCCCTCCAACACCAGCTCATTGGGTGCCAATATCCATCAACCCATCAGCGCATCCAACACCAGTCAATTGGTGGCCATATAATCCATCAAACCCATCACCATCCAACACCAGCTCAAGGGTTCCATTAATCCACAAACCCATCAGCCACGCCAACACCAATTAATGGGTTCCATAAATCCAATCAACCCATCAGCCATCCAACCCAGGCAGCTCAATGGTCCTAATCCACACCTCACACCATCAGTGTGCCATATAATCCATCAACAAGCCTCCATCCACTCCAACACTCAGCTTAATGGGCTTCCCATATAATCCATCAAACCCATCAGCCACTCCAACACCGATCAAGGTCCATATATCCGTGCCATAGCCCTCCAAAATTAGGCCATAAACCACACCTATCAGCCGCCTCCAACACCAGCTCAATGGGTTCCATATAATCCATCAACCCATCAGCCACTCCAACACCGCTTAATGGGTTGCCATATAATTCCATCAACCCCATCAGCCACTCCAACACAAGCTTAATGGGTGTCCAATAATCCATCAACCCCAGCACTCCAACACCAGCTCAATGGGTTCCATATAATCCATCAAACCACAGCAGCCACTCCACACACAAGCTTCAATTGGGTTGCCAATAATCATCAACCATCAGCCTACTCACAACACCGAGCTCATGGGTCCATATAATCCATCAACCCATCAGCCCCCCACACCAGCTCTATGGGTGCCATTATCATCACCCATCCCCAACATCAGCCATCTCTCTCAATCACAACCACAGCGTCCAACAGGCTTCCATATAATCCTAACCCATTCACACTCTCTCCACACCAGTCTCAATGGGTCCATATAATCCATAACCCCCCATCAGCCTCTCCAAACCACCAGCTAATTGGGTTGCCATATAATCCTCCTCACAAGGGGGGCCCAGCCGACTTCCAACACCAGCTCAATGGGTGCCATATATAATCCATCAACCATCAAGCGCTCCCAAACACATCTAATGGTTGCCATATAAATCCATCAACCCATCAGCCACTCAGCACTCCACACCAGCCACTCATGGGTGCCATATAATCACATCACCCATTCAGCCCTCCAACACCAGCTCAATGGGGTGCATTATTAATTCCCATACCCATCAGCCTCTCCAACACCAGCTCAATGGGTTCCATAATAATACCATCAACGCATCAAGCCGCCTCCAACACCAGCTCAATGGGTGCAACATAATCATCAACCCACCTCAGCCTCTCCACACCAGTCTCAATGGGTGCCATATAATCCATCACCATCAGCCATCTCCAACACAGCTCAAGGGTGCCAATATAACCATAACCCATCAGCCTCTCCCACACCAGCTCCAATGGGTGCCATAGACATCCATCAACCAATCGCCGCTCCAACACCAGACTCAATGGGTTGCCTATAATCCATCAACCCATCAGCTGCTCCAAACCAACACAGCTCATGGGTAACCATATAATCCATCAACCAATCAGCCGCTCCAAACCAGCTCAATGTTGTACCATTAATCCATAACCCATCAGCCACTCCAACACCAGCTCAATGGGTTCCATATATCCATCAACCCATCAGCCTAACTTGTAAAATTCCTTGTTTGTAGAAACTCATCAGCTTTTTATTAAACTGACCAATGAACCTGCCATAACAACGTCCACTGGAAGACAGTTCCATAGCTTTACGTTTCACAGTGACAAACCCTTTCCCAACTCTACTTTATGTATCAAACCAGTAACTTGTAACATTCCTTGTTTGAGAAACTCATCCCTTTTTATAAACTGACCAATGAACCTGCCATAACAACGTCCACTGGAAGACAGTTCCATAGCTTTACCGTTCTCACAGTGAAAAACCCTTTCCCAAATTGAAGCCTAAACCTTTTTTCTTCAAGTTTAAGGGATGTCCTGTGTCCTCTGACATGTTCTATTGGTGAACAATGCCCCAGATAGTTTATTGTATGGCCCGGTAATGTATTTATACACAGTAATCATTATACCCACGCAAGCGCTTTTCTCTAGCGTCATAATTGTAACTTTTCCAGTCTCTCTTCATATTCAAGCTCCCCCAATCCCCTTATTAATTTAGTTGCCCTTCTCTGAACCCTTTCCATTTCAAAGATGTCCATTTTGTACACAGGATTCCAAAATTGCATGCATATTCCAAATGAGGCCTTACCAATGCTTTATAAAGAGGGAGAATTACATTTTCCTCCCTTGAATCCATACCTCTCTTTATACAAGACAATACCATGCTGGCTCTGGCTGTTGTTGCTCGGCACTGCTTTCTACATTTAAAGGGCATGTCCAACCTTTGTTATATCTTTTGCTGTAGTATAGGGCTCCCTCCCCCAACCCCAACTGCTATAGTAATTTGTCACAAAACACCCCTGATCATTACTTACTTCGCTTCTGTCCTCCGACATTCAGTCTCGGCCCTCTGCTTGTATGAAACTGCAAGCAGGGGGTCGGACCGGCAGCTGCGTTTGTGATTGGCTGAGAGGCAGCCAGTCACGGATGCGGCTTGCGGCTGTACTGAACGTCGGGGGAAAGAGGCAGAGTAAGTATAGATCGGGGGGAGTTTTGCTGGAAGTAACTACAGCGGTTGGGGTTAGAGGAGGGAGCCCTACACTACAGAAAAGGGGATTTACACTAGGGGGAGAGAGAGAGAAACGGGGGGGGGGGCAATTATACAGATAAATAAAAATTCAATACAATTTCATACTGGTTAACACTGATGCTTTGCAGCGCTGAGGTCCTGAGTTCGATTCCACCCTTGGACACATCTACAAGGAGTTTGTATGCTCTCCCCGTTCTTGCATGGGTTTCCACAGGGCACTCCGGTCTCCCCCACAATCATAAAGACATACTGATAGGTTGTATGTTACCATAAAGTGATTAGATTGTAAGCTCTTCAGGGCAGGGCCTGATGTGAATGTATACATGTAATTGTAAAGCGCTACGGAAGATGTTGGCGCTATATAAATCCACAATAATAATAATAAAGGATGGCTGACGATCATTTATTGTGCTGGTGCTCTGAAAGGTAGTGGGAAAGTTTCCATTTGAAAGTATTAATGGATGTCACCTGGCGAAGTGAGAGAGAGTTCCAAAGGTAGGGAGCAGCAAGAGAGATTGGTTTAAGGTGGGAAGTAGGAGTGTTCATTGGGGGTTTGGGAAAAGGATTGCCTTGTGAGGAAAGGAGGGCACGGCTGGAAACATATGGGTCCTAAAGATAAAGGTAGGGGGTGCAGCAGATTGTAGAGATTAAAAGGTCAAAGGAAGGGTAGTGAATATTATTCTTTGCTTGGTGGGAAGCCACCCCATACACTGCAGTATCACCCTGCAGGTTCTCGCTTTGTGCAGAGTGAAATTATCCGAATTGCTGACTTCAGGATAGACTGGAGAGGGGACAAATGACTGGCTATGAGACCAGGTAGCAGAATGTTACAGTAGTCAAGGTGGGAGACTAAAAGGGCATGCACAAGCATTTTAGTGGTGGATCGAGAGAGGAAACGGCGGAGTTCGGCATATATTACGAAGGAGAAAATGACATGTCCTGGTGACATTGTTAATGTTCTGGCAGAAGGAAAGAAAGAAGTCAAAGATAATAAAGGTTACTCCAAGACAGCGTGCAGATTCAACAGGGTTTAGTGGAGTAAATAATAAGTTCAGTTTTGGACAGATAAAGTTTAAGGCACCATCCAGGAAGAAATAGAAAGCAGACATTTAGAGATTTTGTATTGAACTTCAGGGTTAGTTTGGGTTGCACACATAGATTTAGGTGTCATCAGTGTATAGGTGATACTTAACGCCAAATGAACTGATTACACCTCCTAAAGAGATAGTTTATTGGGGAGAACAGTGACGGCCCCAAAACAGAGCCCAGGAACCCCCACACTATGCGTAACAGGAGAGGAAGTCTTATTAGCACAGGAGACAGAGAAAGATCTGTTAGAAAGATGAACCATGAAGCAGCTAGATTTTGGATGCTCAGAGAATATAGAATTTGCATGAGAAGAGAGTGGTCCACAGTATCAAAGGCAGATGATGAATTGAGGAGAATGAGGGTAGAGAATCGGCCCTTGGATTTTGCAGTTTGTAGGTCATTAGTAACATTTCAAACCTCAGGACACTACTGTAAGTAAAAGACCAAGTGTACATTGATCTCTGAGACCTTATATACCTGTATTATCTTATTAGCAAGACTGTTATGGCTGCTAGAGATGTGTCTGTATATAGGACCAGCAAACCCAAAGCTCCATAGCTACACTACAGGATTTCAACATTGAAACTTGTTATTGATGGCCAAATTTTCAGTAGCTCTATGGAAAATTCCATTGGTGTTTTTTTTACCTGTGGAATTTCAAACACAGAATCGGGAACGTCGTTAATTGCTACGAACTGACACATAGCATTATGGGAACTGATCTGATTTGTTTAGGCATTTGAATAATAAGCGGGGAGATGTCTTTCCATGCAAATAAACTCACCTGTATGGAGTTCATGCAGACACGTTCTACCGTACTTGGCACAACTCTCAAAGCCAAAGATCTGGACCTTAGATCTTTGTATTGCAAACACTCAGGGTTATTCAATAAAAGTTCTTATCATTTAAAATGGTGCTAATTTTGCCCCAACCAATCAGATGTTAGCTTTCAAATGTTAAACAAGATCTGATTGGTTGGGGCAAAATTAGCACCATTTTAAACGATAAGAACTTTTATTGAATCTCCCTGAATATTTGTGTTTTTTTTGTTGTTAAATGGTGACATAATAAGGAGCCAATAGCCATGTTTGTTACAGATATAAAAGGCCATAAACAAACAAAAGTTACAAACTGGAGACGTCAGGTATAGGAACATTATCGATGATATTTATCTTGTACGTAAGCTATATTGTTCCTGTATTTGTTGGTACCTGAGATGGGGGTAGTTTGGTCCATAATGGAACTGCCTTTTGCCTTATTTGTAACCTGGGAGTTTTTGTTTATTTTGTAAGTTGTCATAAACCTGACATAAATAGGAATCATGTGATCACGAAGAGACGGGTTATAAATGAATGGCTGTATTCATGTTATCAGAACAGATTTTTATGCAACGTGATTGGCCTAATCCCTCACAGCCAATCAAATGCTTTCCTAGTTTGCACCTCTATAAACCCCTTAATTATCTGAATACACATTTCAATGAAAGGCTCCATATTTAGAATACAATGTTCTATCATTATGTTGTACTCAATTGTGACCTAAAGAAATTTAAGAATCTATTTTATATATATTATTTATTCAGAATGTGGACATGTGAGAAGGACATACAAGTTTATAATATACTAAGCCCTGCTGTATTTTGTGACTATGAAGTCACAATTACCAAGACGTCCACTGCTGCCATCTTTATGAATGTGCTGGAATTTTACAATGCAGGCTAAAGTTTTACATACATTTCTAATCTCTCTGCCTTACACGTACAGTACATGTGTGTACTCCCACCTGAAATCTCAACTGTCCTAGTACTGAGCAGCCCAGCTGGGAGTTTATTATTCTAAGCAGTCAGAGAAGAGAGTTCAGTTCATTGTATTAATTTCCATAAACTCTGTGTTAATGACTGAGACAATAGATCATTTTCAGTACACGGTGCAGTGTTTGGGACATAGGATGGGTCGGATCTGCCTGGGTTGTTTGCTTGTGGTCTTGCTGTTAGTCCTGTACAAGAATATTGGAGGGGTAAGTAGAAACAGTAAGTGTAATATTGGAGGGGTAAGTAGAAACAGTAAGTGTAAATTGGAGGGGTAAGTAGATACAGTAAGTGTAATATTGGAGGGGTAAGTAGATACAGTAAGTGTAATATTGGAGGGGTAAATAGATTCAATAAGTGTAATATTGGAGGGGTAAGTAGAATAGTAAGTGTAATATTGGAGGGGTAAGTAGATATAGTAAGTGTATATTGGGGGGGGTAAGTAGATACAGTAAGTGTAATATTGGAGGGGTAAGTAGTACAGTAGTGTAATATGGAGGGGTGAGTAAGTAGATACAGTAAGTGTAATATTGGGGGTAAGTAGATACAGTAAGTGTAATATTGGAGGGGTAAGTAGATATAGTAAGTGTAATATTGGAGGGGTAAGTAGATATAGTAAGTGTAATATTGGAGGGGGAAGTAGATACAGTAAGTGTAATATTGGAGGGGTAAGTAGATACAGTAAGTGTAAATATGGGAGGGTAAGTAGATACAGTAAGTGTAATATTGGAGGGGTAAGTAGATATAGTAAGTGTAATATTGAGGGGTAATGATCATACGTGTAATATGGAGGGGTAAGTAGATAAGTAAGTGTATATTGGAGGGGTAAGTAGATATAGTAAGTGTAATATTGGAGGGGTAAGTAGACAATATAGTGTAATTTGGAGGGGTGTAAGTAGATACAGTAAGTGTAATATTGGAGGGGTAAGTAGGACAGAAGTGTAATATTGGAGGGGTTAAGAGATACAGTAAGGTATATTGGAGGGTAAGTAGATAAGTAAGTGTAATATTGGAGGGGTAAGTAGATACAGTAAGGTAATATTGAGGGGGTAAATAGATTCAATAAGTGTAATATTGGGGGGGTAAGTGATATAGTAAGGGTAATATTGGAGGGGTAAGAGATACAGTAAGTGTAATATTGGAGGGGTAAGTAGATAAAGTAAGTGTAATATGGAGGGGTAAGTAGATACATAAGTGGAATATGGAGGGGGTAAGTAGATATAGTAAGTGTAATATTGGGAGGGGTAAATAGAGTCAATAAGTGTAATATTGGGGGGGGTAAGTAGATAAGTAGTGTAATATGGAGGGGTAAGTAGATATAGTAAGTGTAATATTGGAGGTAAGTAGATACAATAAGTGTAATATTGGAGGGGGAAGTAGATACAGTAAGTGTAATATTGGAGGGGTAAGTAGATACAGTAAGGAATTATTGAGGGTAAAATAGATATAGTAAGTGTAATATTGGAGGGGTAAGTAGATTCAATAAGTGTAAAGTATTGGGGGGTAAGTAGATGCAGTAAGTGAATATTGGAGGGATAAATAGATACAATAAGTGTAATTTGGGGGGTAAGTAGATACAGTAGTGTAATTTGGAGGGGTAAGTAGTACAGTAAGTGTAATATTGGAGGGTGTGGTAAGTAGATATAGTAAGTGTAATATTGGAGGGGTAAGTAGATACAATAAGTGTAATATTGGAGGGGTAAGTAGATATAGTAAGTATAATATTGGAGGGGTAAGTAGATGCAGTAAGTGTAATATTGGAGGGATAAATAGATACAATAAGTGTAATATTGGAGGGGTAAGTAGATGCAGTAAGTGTAATATTGGAGGGATAATAGATTCAATAAGTGTAATATTGGAGGGGTGGTAAGTAGATAGTAAGTGTAATATTGGAGGGGTAAGTAGATACAGTAAGTGTAATATTGGAGGGGTAAGTAGATACAGTAAGTGTAATATTGGAGGGGTAAATAGATTCAATAAGTGTAATATTGGAGGGGTAAGTAGATATAGTAAGTGTACTATTGGCGGGGTGGTAAGTAGATACAGTAAGTGTAATATTGGAGGGGTAAGTAGATACAGTAGGTAATATGGAGGGGGGTAAGTAGATACAGTAAGTGTAATATTGGAGGGGTAAGTAGATACAGTAAGTGTAATATTGGAGGGGTAAATAGATTCAATAGTGTAATATTGGAGGGGTAAGTAGATATAGTAAGTGTAATATTGGAGGGGGAAGTAGATACAGTAAGTGTAATATTGGAGGGGTAAGTAGATACAGTAAGTGTAATATTGGAGGGGTAAGTAGATACAGTAAGTGTAATATTGGAGGGGTAAGTAGATATAGTAAGTGTAATATTGGAGGGGTAAATGATCAATAGTGTAATATGGAGTGTGGTAAGTTAGATAAGTAAGTGTAATATTGGAGGGGTAAGTAGATATAGTAAGTGTAATATTGGAGGGGTAAGTAGAAATAGTAAGTGTAATTTGGAGGGGGTAAGTAGATACAGTAAGTGTAATATTGGAGGGGTAAGTAGATACAGTAAGTGTAATATTGGAGGGGTAAGTAGATACAGTAAGTGTAATATTGGAGGGTAAGTAGTAGATAAGTAAGTGTAATATTGGAGGGGTAAGTAGATACAGTAAGGTAATATTGGAGGGGTAAATAGATTCAATAAGTGTAATATTGGAGGGGTAAGTAGATATAGTAAGTGTAATATTGGAGGGGTAATGAGATACAGTAAGTGTAATATTGGAGGGGTAAGTAGAGAAAGTAAGTGTAATATTGGAGGGGTAAGTAGATACAGTAAGTGTAATATTGGAGGGGTAAGTAGATATAGTAAGTGTAATATTGGAGGGGTAAATAGAGTCAATAAGTGTAATATTGGAGGGGTAAGTAGATATAGTAAGTGTAATATTGGAGGGGTAAGTAGATATAGTAAGTGTAATATTGGAGGGGTAAGTAGATACAATAAGTGTAATATGGAGGGGGTAAGTAGATACAGTAAGTGTAATATTGGAGGGGTAAGTAGATACAGTAAGTGTATATTGGAGGGGTAAGTAGATATAGTAAGTGTAATATTGGAGGGGTAAGTAGATTCAATAAGTGTAATATTGGGGGGGTAAGTAGATGCAGTAAGTGTAATATGGAGGGATAAATAGATACAATAAGTGTAATTTGGGGGGTAAGTAGATACAGTAAGTGTAATATTGGAGGGGTAAGTAGATACAGTAAGTGTAATATTGGAGGGGTAAGTAGATATAGTAAGTGTAATATTGGAGGGGTAAGTAGATACAATAAGTGTAATAGGGGAGGTGGGAAGTAGATATAGTAAGTGTAATATTGGAGGGGTAAGTAGATGCAGTAAGTGTAATATTGGAGGGATAAATAGATACAATAAGTGTAATATTGGAGGGGTAAGTAGATGCAGTAAGTGTAATATTGGAGGGATAAATAGATTCAATAAGTGTAATATTGGAGGGGTGGTAATAGTTAGTAAGTGTAATATTGGAGGGGTAAGTAGATATCAGTAAGTGTAATATTGGAGGGGTAAAAGGGTAAGTGATAAGTAGGTAATATTGGAGGGGTAAGTAGATATAGTAAGTGTAATATTGGAGGGGTAAGTAGATACAGTAAGTGTTAATATTGGAGGGGTAAGTAGATACAGTAAGTGTAATATTGGAGGGGTAAGTAGATATAGTAAGTGTAATATTGGAGGGGTAAGTAGATAAAGTAAGTATAATATTGGAAGGGTAAGTTGATACAGTTAGTATACTATTTGTGGTGTGAGTAGATGCAATAAATTTAATATTGGAGGGGTAAGTAGATATAGTAAGTATACAATTTGAGAGGTAAGTGGATACAGTAAGTTTAATATTGGAGGGGTAAGTAGATACAATAAGTGTAATATTGGAGGGGTAAGTAGATGCAGTAAGTATAATATTGTATGGGTTAATAGATAAAGTCAGTATAATATTGGAAGGGTAAGTTGATACGGTGAGCATACTATTTGTGGGGTGAGTGTGGCCCAATCTTTTTGGTCTGTCTGTCTGCAACACCTATAGATCTTCTTCACCCAAGCACCCAGTCAACTGGCACACAATCACGGCAGCATAGGACCCTACTTGCAGGTAATAGGCAGAGACACCTTGATTTCACGTTTTCTCTTTTATTGAGGCAAGGCACATATCAGGAGGTATCAGGAAAGTGAAGAGTAGGAGCCTTCCTGTGTGTAAAAAGATTTCTGCCTCTTTCCTGTCCCCCTGGAGGACTCTGGCATGTAAACAGGAGCCCTTTCCCCCTCTCTCCCTTCCTCCCTCCCTCCCACCCTATGCTTTTTTCTGTAGTGTTGGGACCCCCTCCCAACCCTATCTGCCATGTTTAAATCTTAAGAAATGTACTTACCAACCCTCGGCAGGCCGTCCGACCCCTAATGCTACATAGATAACTGTCAACTTGGATTTTCTGCTAATTCATTTACATTTTCTTTTATCATTTTGTTTTTCCATCTTTATTTCCCCTTCTTAAATTCTACGGCCTTGATCTGTGTCAGTCAATAGGGAGGCTTCCTTCTCCATTAGTTGTGTTCCATCCTCCTCCCTACCCACCCAATAGAACATTCACCTTCCCCTGATGTAGAGATGGGAGCTGGTGGGACCAGCAGGTGTTCCATGATCCTTCCCATTCAGTTGAATACAGGACTATCAGATTACAGGTTTTTATTGATAGTTATTAGTTATTTATATTTATTACAGGAAGACAAGAATCTTGATTCCTGGAGCTCAGGAGGAAGAATGAAAAGATCGAACTGTAAGTACATTACTGGACTGTAATATTGGGTCTTTCGTAACCTTTCCAACAGAAAAGTAACCCTATGCAGGTTAGCGGGGTAAGATAAATAGATAAACTAGGCCATGTTTGGCAGGGAGAACATGTGTGGAACATGTGTGTGTGTGTTCGAACAGTTACTTACCTCCAAAGTGAAACTTTCATTGCTTATGTAATTGTGTTTACTAAACATTTGTAATTAACAAAGGACTGAACGCTCAATGTATAAAAATGTTATATCTATTTCCATCCTCTATTAACCCTACATTCCAACTTTTAAGAATTAAAGGGGAACTGTGGTCGCCAAACAAGTTGATTTTAAATGAAAGGACAGGTTCCGTCCTTTAAAATTAACCATCAACCACCTCTCTACGTACTGCACAGCCCAAGATATGAAGAAATCACTGATCAGTTAGGGGGTGGGAAGTCCTAAATCTGCAGCCACAAATACTAGTTCCTCCTTCTAATCTGCGGTTGGCACATGCTCAGTGCAGGAGAAAGCAGAAGAAACCAGACAAAGAACAAGTAAAGCTGCATTTAGGCAGGTAAGGGAAACAGAAGGAGTCGCTACAGAGACCTCAGTCCGGGGGTGCAGGCAGAGAGACGCTCTCCGTCGCTCCAAAACATCAAAGGAACAAGGAAGAAGCCGCACCTCACCTCCTTTAAAATTCAGCAAACTTTATTTGGAAAAATGGTAAAAACACCAACCAGCATACACACAGCCTATCACCACCACATCTATGCGGGCCTGACTTTCCGATCAATTTCGACATTTCGATCGAATCGCTCGAAAAGTCGAAACTGGTTTTTTGTTTTTCCAATTGAGCAAAAACAAGCTGTTTAATCAACAAAATCAAAGATTTGGCCAGGCAAAACATTTTCTGTTCTCATCTTCTGTCCCTGTCTCTCTGCAGGTTTCAAGCTGAAATCTGCAGAAAGATCGAGGGCTTGAGGTAGGAAATATCGAGTTGTTCTTCCGATCAAATAGTTGCATTTGATCGTAAAACCGATCTGAAGAAAGTCTGCACATGTAGAGGTAGCTTTATAGTGACTGATTTAGGACAGAAGGGGAGAAGGGGGGATTACAGCACAACCCACAGCTGTGGGAGTGTGTGAGGTGTGTACATTTTTTGTCTTTTTTTAATGGAGGCACAAGGACACAGGAAAGAGGGACTGTCACATGGTTTCAGGGCAGGAAGTAGGAAGTGCAGGGGATCTGATGATGCTGCTTCCATATCACACATAAAAATGTAAATATCTTCAAAACTATGTAAAAAAAATAATGAAAGTAAATTGCAAAATTACTCAGGAAATCAACTCCTGTCAATTTACCTTAAGTCATTTTTGGACCACAGTTACCCTTTAAATCAGAGTATTTTCCCTGACTTATAATCAAGAACCTGCCGATTTACATGTGTAATTGTCCCTTTAATTCAAAAAAAAAACCCAGACCCATAAGTTTGTCAGTTTAGTTACACAATAGGGCAAGGCAATGACAACTCTAAATATCTCTTTTCTGTAGCCATTAAGGAGACAAACCTGGATGGAATCTTGTTCAGAGTTTAATACAAAAATAAAGTAAAACCTATAGAAAGAGAAAGAACAGAGAAATAAACTCTAACAAGATAATTATCATAGGCAAATAGAAAAACACAAAAAGACACATAAGTCAGCAGAGTAACAGAATCAGATGCAAATAAAATAGTCAAATAGGCCAAAAATAGTCAAAAACCGTGAAACAAAAGAAATTGGTCTGACTCAGAGCTAAAGGTTCTAATAATAGGAAATCATGATTACAGGATCCTTTTTTTATTGCCATAAAAAAGGGTATTTGGAATCTACACACCTTCTGTTACATAACAGTGCCATTCATTCATACATACTGTACATTGAGAATTATAGATGCAGTTCTTTATAGATTTTCTTTAAAAAATGTAAAAAGATGATTCCAAGTTAGAAATCTATCTATCTTGCCCAAACCAAAATGAATAAATAAATATCAATGGCTATGCCACATGCAGGGGTAGACACAGACATGGCCATCATCCAACCCCAAAGAGAAATCTACACACCTTCTGTTATGTAATGGTGCAATTCTTTTATACATACTAGAGATGGACCTGAACCGGGTTTTCAAAGCGGATTTCAGAGTTTGCATGGTTTTAAATTTTCCAGATTTTTCCGAACCACAGAACTGTTTTCAATTATTAAGTTGAAAATGGTTGAGAATTTTTGGCTTAAAAATCCAATATTTTTAAAATTGTAGAAATTGCAAATTTACAAAATTTCTAGAAGTCTTAAAAATACTACATGGAATGCCAAACCAGGAAGTGCTTGAAGTTTGCCCACAGTGACTGGCATATACAAGTTTTCCCACAGTGACTGATACATACAAGTTTGCCCACAGTGACTGGTACATATAAGTTTGCTCATAGTGACTGGTACATACAAATTTGTCCACAGTGACTAGTACATATGTTTGCCCACAATGACTGGGACAAAGATATCCTTGTGAGTCTTCAGTGTCTGGGACTGCCCATTACTTTTTTCCTCTAATTGGTACATATAAGTTTGCCCACAGTGACTGACACATAGAAGTTTGCCAACAGTGTCTGGCACATACAAGTTTGCCAACAGTGACTGGTACATACAAGTTTACCCACAGTGACTGGTACATACAAGTTTGCCCACAGTGATTGGTACATATGTCTGCCCACAGTGAATGGTAGGGAGGAGTGTGAGTGTTTAGGATTTGCTTTAGAAGAAGCTGGAGATCGGGACAGACAGTGGAAAGGCCTGAAAGGCCCCAAGGATGCTCGGGACTGGTACAGGAGTAAATAAGCAAAAAGAAAGAAGAAACCCGTGGCACTCAATATTTAGTAAAAATGTATAAAAACCCTTTATTGTGCTTTAGCATGGGCTGTACAATATAAAATCACTTAAAAACAAATACGTTTGTATGTTTTTAAGTGATTTTATATTGTACAGCCCATGCTAAAGCACAATAAAGGGTTTTTATATATTTTTGACTAAATATTGAGTGCCACGGGTTTCTTCTTTCTTTTTGCTTATTTACAATATTTCTAATATTATACCTGTAGAGCACCGCTATTACTTTCTTCTGACTAGTGCCCTATCTACTTGTTAGTGCTACTGGTACAGGAGTACCTACTGTACCCCCCTGATAGCAGCCCTGACAATCGATATGGTGTGCGTTGGATTGAACATCGATTAGAATGTAACATCAACTGCCCACCTTAGTGTGAGCTTTTTTACAGTGCTAGCTGCCTTTTTCATGTACCTTTCTTACTCTGTTGTCCTTAGGATATAGAATGGTCCCTTTTGATCAATAGATGGGCTTAACAAGAAAGAAAGAATAGGGGCTTTTCCTAAGCTCTCACCCACAGGTCAATCTACAACACAGTCAGAACAAGATGGCCGACATTTTCAATGAACATTTCCATTAGGACAGAATTGAACACCTTATTAAAGTCCGTTTCTATTTATTTGTAGTAAATTCAACAATTCAAGATGTTAATTATACCCAGAGGGATTCAGTTGAAGACTGGCTGAAAGTTTACTCAATGGTAAATACAGCAAACATTAAAGGACAAATTATATCTCCTATCAGGTTAATTTGATGAAATGTTATTTTTATTGTGGAATTTGTTTTGGCACCCTCAATATCTTCTGTCCAGAACCCTTATAAATAAAGAGGGACCCAAAACCGAACTCGAACACGAGGTCAAGCCCAACTTTATGAGTTCGGACGAAATCGAACTATTCGAATGAGTTTGAATCGAATTTACGGGCCGTTCGCTAACCCTACAATGTATCGTTCGCTAACCCTTGAAAGTATTGTTCATTTTCGGTAACCCTCAAATGTACGGATAGTTTTCGCTAACCCTAGAATGTACCGTTCGCTAACCCTTGAATGTAGCCTTTGATTTTCGGTAACCATCGAAAGTATTGTCCGTTTTCGGTAATCCTCGAAAGTATCGTTCAATTTCGGTAACCCTCGAATTTATGGTTCTATTTTGGCTAATCGTTTGGTAACTCTTGAATTGGCCATGACCCTCGAATGTAGCTTGCGCAAAACCCGACAATTGCCCACTCGTGTTTTAGAAGTGTTTTAAAAGGTTTTGGTGACAGTGACATGTTCCCCAGACCAATTCCCAGGTGCCACAGCCATTTACAGTAAGTTTCCACTGTTAGTTTAGCTGTAAATCACCCGGACTTTTCAAACTATCACTCCCCCATAGACTTTAATAGGTCCGAATTCAAACTTTCGAACTTTCAAACTTTTACTGAAGTTAGAAAGTTCGAAAACAGACCAAACTTTATATAGTTCGGCCATCTCTACTCATAAATAGATAGTATTGACCTTAAAAAGTATTAATGTGTGCACAACATTAATAACATTATTATTTGTAGGGTCACACTAGTGTGTGTTAGTCATAGCAGAAAATTCATCTTATAATGACCTTCCCTGTCACCCACAGTTCTCTAGCTATGATTCAAGATTCAACCTTTATTTAGCCACAGTGTAATATCTTCCCATTATAGCAGTTATATCTCTGTCTCTCTATCTGTCTCTCTATGTGTCTACCTCTCTATCTGTCTCTCTATGTGTCTATCTGTCTGTCTATCTGTCTGTCTATCCATGTGTCTGTGTATCTGTCTCTCTATCTGTTTATCTATGTGTCTATCTAACTCTCTTTCCCTGGTAATCTCTCATTATCTCTCTTTGTCTATCTCCTATCTCTATCTCTGTCTGTCAATCTATCTGTCTGTCTGTCTGTCTATGTGTATCTGTCTATCTATCCGTCTGTCTCTCTATCTGTCTGTATATCTGACTCTATCTGTTTATCTATGTGTCTATCTATCTCTCTTTCCCTGGTAATCTCTCATTATCTCTCTTTGTCTATCTCCTATCTCTATCTCCGTCTGTCAATCTATCTTTGCCAAGGACCTATATAAATATATAGTAAACCACAATGTCAGAGACCATGAAAATGTGAATGACTGTAAAGCTGTAGGACATGGGATGACCTTGAGACTAGTGGTAGTTTTGACCTTTCTAGAAGTCGTCCTGTCACCCCTTTAATACAATATAAATCATTAATCTTCTCTGATCCAAACAGAACATCTCAGCAAATGACTTCCTGCAACATCTAGAGAACTATACGGAATTAAAAGAGTTAATCCCTGGTTCTGACACCAACAAACCACAGATTATCTTATCAGGCCTGGAAAAAGTGACAGAATGGGCCGTCCAGTCCAATCAGAGATTTACTTTCCAAGCAACCTTGGTAAGATTGTCCCGCTTCATGTTCATTGATAGGTTACATATAATATACAGTATACATTTGCTTAGTTTAGGGATGGCATAGAACTCGAACTCGAACCCGAGTTTGAGCCGAACTGTTCGAGTTCGAACGGACCCGGACTTCTCGAACTATCTCAGACGCGGACTTTCGATATTTCCCGGACTTTCGATGATTTATCGAATGTTCGAACGTTCGAGTATCGAATCCGCGAGTAAAATGTCCATGGTATCTAGGCGCGAACATCGAATCTGCGAGTAAAGTCTCCATTACAGCCTATACGCGAGTATCGAATCTGCGAGTAAAATGTCCATGTTACCTCGAACGCGAAAGCTCGAAAGTAGCGCTCGTGAGAGTAAAATCGATTTTACAAAAGTCCTGGATATTGGAACATGCTCACCAGACCATTTCCCAGGTCCCACAGCCATTCACATTAAGTTACCATTAATATTTTAGTTGTATTTGACTCGAACTTTTCGAACTATTTGCCTCCCATAGACTTTAATGGGTCCGTTTTCCAACTTTCGAACTTTTACAATAGTTCGAAAGTTCGAAAACGGACGAACTTTCAATAGTTCGACCATCTCTAGCTTAGTTCATTAAAGGATGAACGATTTGCCAGATGAGAGCTCCGTTCAGTTTATAATTTGTATGAAGTTATTATTATTATTGTGGATTTATATAGCGCCAACATCTTCCGTAGCGCTTTCCGTAGCGAAATTTTGATAATTATCGATAATTTGATAACCCTCGAATTTACTGTTTCGGTGATAACCCTTTGAATGCCGCGTTTTGGCTATATCCATCGAATGTAGCTTTTTGGGCGATAACCCTAGAATGCGGCGTTTCGCCAATAACCCTCAAATATGGGTTTTTTTTTTGTAACACTCGAATGTTCGGTAAATATATTTTAGCGGTTCGGGTAGTGTGGGATTTACACTAATTTGCCAGTTTGCGGCTGATATAGCATTGGTCCCATAGGGCCATATTTAAGATCACAATTTAGCGATAACGCGCGTTAGGGCCGCGGTCGTACAATTACGACTAAAAGTTCATTAATTAACAAATGTTTGGCTGTAGAATACCCGTGGTATTAAACTACCGCAATGGTATTCTATGGAGATCGTAAATCTACTGTTGTGTTTATGATCGTTATTAGTAATTTACAAACCGTTTCTGTTAATTTTCGATAACAATTGTAAATTAATGAACGTTAAAATAATCAGAAATTAACGGTGGTTAAAGCGAACATTAAAGGCGCGCTATCGCTAAAAAGCAATACCACGTCTTTATGAATATGGCCCTAAGTTTCAGACATGATTTGCAATGCAACAATCCCTACCCAATGCACCAGAGTACATTTTTGTATTATTTTTGCCCTTTAAGCCATTTTGTTTACAAATGTCACCATCTAGTGGGATAAGAAGATACATGATTGGTTTATGATGCTTAAAGGGAAAATATAGTGTGTATAAAGTTTTTTATAAAAAAGTTAAAATAAAAATTCCTGTATGCTTCAGCACTATCTTTAATATAGAACGGCCCAGGGCCGTAAACTGGCAGATGAAAACTGTATGTGCTGTAGCTCCTCAACAAAACAATATTGGGAGGTTGGAATAATCAATCCTATCTACTTGCCCCAGGTGCTTTTCATTTTTAAAAAGTTAGATTTTACAGTATAGTTGTCCTTTAATTTGGCATCACTGGTAATATATGAAGGTATGAGAACATTACTTGACTAGACAACCATACGTTTCATTACAGTAAATTTAATAACTTCCATTAGAATACATTTAGAAAGACGTTGATCCAAACAAAACATTTGACTTTACCTTTTTAGAACTGCTTTCCTGTGTTAGTTTTAGCTGAACTCTTACAATCCCCTCCCCTTTAGTACATTCAGCTGCTTTAGTTTGCAACATTGTAGCAAGTAGTGTGAGTTTGCACTGGGAAAATTAATAGTAATACTTTGGGAAAGTATACTGGCAGATGAAAGGGTTAAAGGTAATTCTGTGGTAAAGTATGATAGCACTAAAAGAGTTAATGGGTCATATACTACCAAGATATACTGTAAAATAGATTAGTTTATCTTACCTTCCATTGTTCCTGCTATGATAATTTTGCAATTGAAAAAAAGAAAAGGTCAGGCAGTTCCTGCTGCATCACTCGAATGTTCAAGAAACATCGGAAGGTTAGTTCGAATGTATCGCAACCCTAATACTGTGGATAAGTATCTCCAACTGAAAATGTCATTCTTGTGCAATGGGTGTGGCTTAAAGGGTATGTCCACCCTTAAATATAATTCTTAATATGTTATTCCCCCATGTCTCCCAGCCCCAACCGCTATATTTTTTTTTTGAAAGCCCCCCAAACTTTGCGAGAAAATGCAAGCAGAGGGGCGGGACCGGCAGTCGCGTCTGTGATTGGCTGAGCAGCAGCCAATCACGGACGCGGCTGCCTGTCATTCAGTGCAGCGGAGAAAAGAGGAGAGGTAAGTAAGAGTTTGGGGAGCTTTCTAAAAATAAAAAATATGCGGTTGGGGCTGGGAGACATGGGGGTATACTGTATTAAAGGGGTTTTATGCTAGGGGGAGGGATAGTAGAACGGGAGGGAGAGGGAGGGAGAGGGAGGGAGAGGAAGGGAGGGGGAGAAGGGCTGCAGTACGCATGCCAAAATTCTCCCGGAGGCCAGGTAGCAGGCAGAGTCCTATATGGACTCTGCTAGCCTCCTGGTGGGCAGTTTTTGGGACTTTGGGGGGGACTACAGGAGAACCCTATGGAGCTGGGATGTGAGGTAAGGATTAAACTACACTACATGGTGGGGCCAGTAGTTGGGGGGATTATAGTTTTGGGGGTGGACATGCCCTTTAAGTTGACTTGGTGGAGCTATGGTGGATGGGGGCAGGTTACCTGCCAATCATAGGACATTGGGTGGTAAGAAGTTACTGGCTCCTAACTTTTTGGAGGTGACTCCTTAATATTTATATTAAATATAATATATTTAATATATTTGATTTATTCATCCATGGGCTACGCTATGTTGTTAATCTGTAAGTTAATGTTTTCTTACAGGATGCATTTTTATTTCTAAGTAGTCTCCTGGAAGAGTTGAGGCAGTGCAAAAATGATAGTCTTCTGGGTGAAAAGTTTATACGGACTGCTGAAAACCTCTTAAATGTGATGGAGATTACTAATAGTTCATTCAATGTAGATTTAGAAAATTTAGAACTCTCGTGTGTATCTGTTCCATTTACTGAGGAAAATGATGGGATTGTGTTGACACTAGACACCAACGTCACTTTCTCAATAATGCCTGGAGACCAAAAGAAGCCACCTGACCCCAATTCATTCATCAATGCTCTTTCCTTGTCCATCGGATCATCAGAGATTCTCTTTCCAAATCAGTATCAACAAAATGGCAGCACAAAAGGCCAATATAAAGTTGACAGCAATGTAATAACAAATGTCCTGTTGTTGTCAGACCCGGAGAACTGGTCGGTCAAGGTGAATATGAGTTTCCAGTGTAGAAGTAGAGACTGCAATCAGAGTGCAATATGCGTATTTTGGAATTTTACCCAAAACCAATGGTCTTCAGACGGGTGTGAAACAAATGTTGTTGAAGGAGTCGTAACTTGTCTTTGTGACCATCTCACCTCCTTTTCAGTCCTAATGTCGGTGATTCTTCCAGAGGACCCAACCGTTCTCACTATCTTGGATTACATCACCAATGCTGGTCTTTCCATTTCCATTGTAGCTTTAGTTGTTTGTATTGTAACTCAGATATACTTACTAAGAGATAAAATATCTCTTACCGCTTTATTTCGACACGTTATCATTCTCCACATTTCAATCTTCCTCCTTTTTTGTAACATTTCATTTATAGCATCCGGATATGTCAAACCCAAGGAAAATGTAGGATGGTGTAAGGCTCTGACATTTGCCACTCATTTCTTTCTCATTTCCTTCTTCTGTTGGACTTTAGTTCTAAGCAGTTTTTTGTTCTCTCGCCTGACCTTTATATTTCACCAGGTGACAAAGAGAGAATTAGTGGTTTTGTCTGTGACTGTTGGATACACGTGTCCTGTTATTATCACATTGAGCACCTTCCTTTATTTTAGCCCAACTGATCATTATATAAAGGGAAATAAATGTTGGCTGGACGTCTCTGCTTCTTTGGCTTTCACCATTCCAACACTGGTCATAATCTCTTTGAATTTCCTTGTGCTTCTTGTTGTGATTCGTCAATTCCTCAGACCGTCCATCTCTGAAGGGAAAAGGGAGGATAAGGAGGTTGTGAAAAAGCTGATGAAAGCCATTGTCTTCTGTACCCCTCAGTTTGGGTTGACTTGGGCTATTGGGATTCCTCTTCTCATTGATGGAAACTCCTTGGTTCTTCACTATGTATTTGTTATTCTTAATCCTCTTCAGGTAAGTTAATCAGAAGCTTTTTTACCTTTTCTACTTAAAACTGGAGATTAACATAGGGAAGGACTGTAAAGGTTCTTCATGGAAAGGTATTTGTGATATATCTAATTTACCAACTATAACATTATCCTAGGATGAGGTATATATCAACGATACATGGTAAATGAGGTTTGCAACTCAAACTATGTTTAGATAAGGATCTGATTAATCCCAGACCTGTCGCCAAATTTAATATGTATAAGATTCAAAAATGCAATCAGAGCCAATACCAGAACTCACCACATGTAGACAGATGTCAGGTTCAGCCTCATCCCTGACCTGAAACTAACACTAAATATCCAATAAGAAATAGAATTCAATGGCGCTCTTCAGAAGAATTTAATATGAACTCAAGTGTGATCGCTAGAACTTTATTCTGGTTAGCGAGTGTATTGGAATAATGCTTTATTGGTTATGTTCAGCTTCACTTGGAATTCTCCATTGATGCGCTAAATTTCATTTCCATCTAAAATGTCCCTTTGACTAATTTAAATATGCTTGATACAATAACACTTGTAAAGTGCTCTTCTTCTACTTGACACACAGCGCATACAACAAAAAGATTACTGCAATAGAATAATAACAGGAATAATAACCGAACAATTGATCCAGAGGAAGGGAAAAAATACTCCAAATGGCAGTCGGAAAGAATCCTAAATATCAGGAAGATTCAATAAAAGTTCTTATAGTTAAAAATGGTGCTAATTTTGCCCCAACCAATTAGATGTTAGCTTTCAAATGTTAAATAAGGTCTGATTGGTTGGGGCAAAATTAGCACCATTTTTAATATCTGTTGTATTCAATTAGATCAACTGGACTTGAAGTTTAGTTCTTGAAGACGTTTCTTCAATTAGATCAACTGGACTTGAAGTTTAGTTCTTGAAGACGTTTCTCAATTCACCAACTGTCTGCCATGTACAATTCTGTTTTGACACCTTACTCTGGGCGTTCCTATAACACCTCTTAGCCACTATCTTAATCACACCCTTAACCCTGGCTGTGATATGCTAATTGGGATTTTCCAGGGTACATAATTGCCACAGATTCTTGTACAGTCATTCTGAATTGAGAAAGCCAGTCGGATGACTAGCGAAACGTCTTCAAGAACTAAACTTCAAGTCCAGTTGATCTAATTGAATACAACAGATATACCATGACCTGGATGAAACCTTCACAAGCACACCATTTCTAATGATTAGAACTTTTATTCTTGTATATGTATTAATTCCAGTAATTTTCATTATTTTTGAATTTTAGAAATGTATCCAGCCCACTGTTAAAGAATGTCCATGTGTCCTCTGATATGACCTATTAGTGAACAATGCACCAGAGAGTTTATTGTATGGCCCATTAATATATTTGTATAAGGTTATAATATCCCCACGCAAACGTCACTTCTCCAATGTAAACAGCCCTAACTTGTCTAATCTGCCTGCATGTCAGACCCTCCATTCACCTTATTAATTTAGTTGCCTTCTCTGAAATTCTTCCATTTCACAAGATGTCCCTTTTGTATATGGGATTCCAAAACTGCACCGCATATTCCAAATGAGGCCTTACCAGTGCCTTGTAAAGAGGGAGAATAATATCTTTCTCTCTTGAATCTATTCCCCTCTTTATACAAGACAATATCTTGTTAGCTCTAGCCGTGGTTGTCTGGCATTGTTTGCTACTATAACCATGATATGCTGAGCATAATGTAGCTTCACATATAATTTTTAATTAGGAAAATTTCCAACCTAAACCAAATTTTGATTTTTGGTCAAATCGGTTGTTTATTGGCAGCTCCATTCAACAATTATTTACTATGTTACAATACATTATCTGCCATCTACATTTCTGGATTTCACTTTCTGGATTTTAATGCCAGGGGCGTAACTGCAGCAGCAGTGGTTATGCCATGATGATGCGGATTTCATTAGGTTAAATTGATAATGTATGAAATTACCAATCTGATCTGTTTGGAAAACCAAAGAATCTCTGTTATTTCCACAGGGACTGTTTATTTTTATATTTGGCTGTTTTCTGGATGAGAAGGTATGTAGGAAATCTGGAAATATCTACGGATTCCATACATTTAATAACTTGTTTTGATTTATTTCCAACCCAACAGGAGTATATACAGATAATAGTATGTTTATCTTATAAGGATAGTACAATATGTAACATTTACAATGTCGATAATGAAAAAACATCTCAGTTTACTCTGCCCATGTTCTAGGTGTTGGATCTTGTTAACAAGTTTTCTCTAAGAACTTTGTCTTCACTGTCCCGGTAAGTTCACATTCATAGGAATTTATTGTTATAATGTGATAACTAAATCCCATCTGAATAACCACAAATCCATGGGGTGTTATTGTCCCATTACCGGAGTGAAATCAGTTTTTTTTGAAGGTATTTCAATTGATTCCTCAATACAGACATACAGGGTTATTCAATAAAAGTTCTTATCGTTTAAAATGGTGCTAATTTTGCCCCAACCAATCAGATGTTAGCTTTCAAATGTTAAATAAGATCTAATTGGTTGGGGCAAAATTAGCACCATTTTAAACGATAAGAACTTTATATTGAATCTCCTGATAGAGTGCTTGGGGCTGTAGGTAGCGCATCATTAATGTCTCTATGTAAACTGGGTTAGACAGAATGTGTTGTCAATGTAGATTTCCAGTTGGTAAAACCCATTAAATCCAATGCTCCATCTATCGCCACCCCATAATATAAGATATAAATAGATTGCATTGATAGGCAAAGGTTAACTCCGCTTTAAACAATACCCTACCCCCACCAGATTACCAAACCCCATAAAAGAGACACCAGACGTATTTATTATTCTTTATACAATAAGCTTAAAGTGCATCATAAACATTAGAACATTAAAACTTTACCTTGTAAACATGAACATTTTAAACCTTATGTTGCAACCTACAACATTCTGGTCCATAGAGGCCTCCAACCTTGCCTATAATCCATCAACCCATCAGCCGCTCCAACACCAGCTCAATGGGTGCCATATAATCCATCAACCCATCAGCCACTCCAACACCAGCTTAATGGGTTCCATATAACCTCAACCTCATCCACCCACGTCCAACACAGCTCAATGGGGCCATATAAATACATCAACCCATCAGCCACTCCAACACCAGCTCAATGGGTTCCATATAATACATCAACCCATCAGCCACTCCAACACCAGCTCAATGGGTTCCATATAACCCATCAACCCATCAACCGCTCCAACACCAGCTCAATGGGTTCCATATAATACATCAACCATCAGCCACTAAACCAACTCAATGGGTTATACTACAAAACCCATCACACCCAACACCAGCTCAATGGGTTCCATATAATCATCAACCCATCAGCCACTCCAACACCAGCTCAATGGGTTCCATATAATACATCAACCATCAGCACGTCCAACACCAGCTCAATGGGTGCCATATAATCCATCAACCAATCAGCCGCTCCAACACCAGCTCAATGGGTTCCATATAATCCATCAACCCATCAGCCACTCCAACACCAGCTTATGGGTTCATATAATCCATCAACCCATCAGCCCTCCAAACACCAGCTCAATGGGTTCCATATAATCCATCAACCCATCAGCCACTCCAACACCAGCTTAATGGGTTCCTATAATCCCATCAACCCATCAGCATCTCCAACACCAGCTTATGGGTTCCATAATAATCAACCCATCAGCCACTCCAACACCAGCTCAATGGGTTCCATATAATCCATCAACCCATCAGCCACTCCAACACCAGCTTAATGGGTTCCATATAATCAATCAACCCATCAGCCACTCCAACACCAGCTCAATGGGTGTCATATCACATAACCATAACCCATCAGCCACTCCAACACCAGCTCAATGGGTGTCATATAATCCAATCAACCCATCAGCCACTCCACAAACAGCTCAATGGGGTCCTATAATCCATCAACCCATCAGCCACTCAACACCAGTCAATGGGTGCCATAAATCCACACCCATCAGCACTCCAAACCAGCTCAATAGGGTTCCATATAATCCATCAACCCATCAGCCACTCCAACACCAGCTCAATGGGTGCCATATAATCCATAACCCCTCAGCCACTCCAACACAGCTCAATGGGTTCCATATAATCCATCAACCCATCAGCCCACTCCAAAACCAGCTTAATGGGTTCCATATAATCCATCAAACCATCAGCCACTCCAACACCAGCTCAATGGGTTCCATATAATCCATAACAATCAGCCACTCAAACACCAGCTTAATGGGTTCCATATAATCCATCAACCCATCAGCCACTCCAACACCAGCTTAATGGGTGCCAAATAATCCATCAACCCATCAGATACTCCAACACCAGCTCAATGGGTGCCATATAATCCATCAACCCATCATCAGCCCTCAACCCACCAGTCAATGGTGCCATATAATCTATCAACCATCAGCGCACTCCAACACCAGCTCAATGTGCCATATAATCCATCAACCCATCAGCCACTCCACACCAGCTCAATTGGTGCCATATAATCTATCCAACATCAGCCCATCCAACACCAGCTCAAGGGGTTCCATATAATCCATCAACCCATCAGCCACTCCAACACCAGCTAATGGGTTCCATATAATCATCAACCATCAGCCACTCCAACACCAGCTCAATGGGTGCCATATAACCATCAACCATCAGCCACTCCAACCACCAGCTCAATTTGTGCCAATAATCCATCAACCCATCAGGCCACTCCAAACACAGCTCAATGGGTTCCATATAATCCATCAACCCATCAGCCACTCCAACACCAGCTCAATGGGTGCCATATAATCCATCAACTATCAGCCGCTCCAACACCAGTTCAATGGGTCCATATAATCCATCAACCCATCAGCACTCCAACACCAGCTAATGGGTCCATATAATCCATCAACCCATCAGCCACTCCAACACCAGCTTAATGGGTTCCATATAATCCATCAACCCATCAGCCACTCCAACACCAGTCAATGGGTGCCATATAACCATCACATCAGCACTCCAACACCAGCTCATTGGTGCCATATAATCCATCAGCACTCCAAACCCAGCTCAATGGGTTCCATATAATCCATCAACCCATCAGCCACTCCAACACCAGCTTAATGGGTCCATATATCCATCAAACCATCAGCCACTCCAACAACCAGCTCAATGGGTTCCATAAATCCATCACCCATCAGCCACTACCAACAGCTCTAATGGGTCCATATAATCCATCAACCTCACAGCCCTCCAAACCAGCTTAATGGGTTCCATATAATCCATCAACCCATCAGCCTCTCCAACACCAGCTCAATGGGTGCCATATAATCCATCAACCCATCAGCCTCTCCAACACAGCTCAATGGGTGTGCCAATAATCCATCAACCATCAGCCCACTCCAACACCAGCTCATGGGTCCATATAATCACATCAACCCATCAGCCACTCCAACACCAGCTCAATGGGTTCCATATAATCCATCAACCCATCAGCCCTCCACACCAGCTTCAATGGTGTCCATATAATCCATCAACCACCACAGCGCTCTCAACACCAGCTCAATGGGTGCCATATAATCCACTAACCCATCAGCCCTCCACCAGCTCAAGGGTGCCATATAATCCATCAACCCATCAGCCTCTCCAACACCAGCTCAAGGGGTGCAATATAATCCATCAACCCATCAGCCTCCCAAACACCAGCTCAATGGGTGCCATATAATCAATCAACCCATCAGCAGCTCCAACACCAGCTCAATGGGGTCCATATAATCCATCAACCCATCAGCTCTCCAACACCAGCTCAATGGGTCCATATAATCCATCAACCAATCAGCCTCCAACAACAGCTCCAATGGTCCATATAATCATCAACCATCAGCCCTCCAACACCAGCTCAATGGGTTCCATATAATCCATCAACCCATCAGCCACTCCAACACCAGCTCAATGGGTGCATATAATCCATCAACCCATCAGCCTCCAAAACCAGCTCAATGTGGTTCCATATAATCCATCAACCCATCAGCCTCAACACCAGCTGCATGGGTGCAATATAATCCATCAACCCATCAGCCACTCCAACACCAGCTCAATGGGTGCCATATAATCCATCAACCCATCAGCCGCTCCAACACCAGCTCAATGGGTTCCATATAATCCATCAACCCATCAGCCACTCCAACACCAGCTTAATGGGTTCGACCCTGTTACCAAAACTCTCCCAGTGTCTCTCCCAGAGGCCAAATTTCAAGGTTAAAACATAATGCAAGTGCATAACAATTCTCTTCACCTATCTCCAAACCTGTGCCCCCTTTTTCCTCTATGGACCACCACCACCCGCTGTGACAACTAACTACCCATAAAATACTAATAATAAGGGAGGGAGGGTGGGGCTCTTTAACCTAAAAAGACCGGCACCGTGTTCCTAACTCCAGTCCCTTCTATACACTCTCTGCTCCACCCTATCCTTAACTCCTGACCTTGATTTCGCCCATTCCCCAATGTTTCTCATACACACTAACAATTCTGACATTACCTCCGTTTAACCCCTCACATCCCTGCCATGTCTTCCACTCCTAATAGTCCCTCCAGATCTTTCCCATCCACTAATTGGATAAACATATCCCAGGTCCCTGCACATTAGGATGGACACATCTCCAGTCTATAATAGTTGATCCATATACTGTATGACCAGTATTAGGATTTTAATCGCCAGGACCCTTATTGATCCATTTATTTTAGCTGCATTTTGCACTTTTTTTTAGCCAGTATGTATTAATTTGAGTTCTAGGACCTGACACTTTGTACACATAACCTACTAATGATAACTTTGGCCTTTGAGGCACCAATCAGCTAATAGTAGTGGCTAATTACACATTGCCACCTGCACAAGAAAAACACCAGTCTTAAGGTTCGTACAAACGTGCGATCACGGGTGCCGACCCGCGGTGCACGATGTGTATGAAAACTGGTTTTGGTCGATAATTGTGCCGTGTATGGGCACTTTATCGGCCGAAACGGCCGTTCAGTCGGGGATCATTGCCCGACCAGCCAGTCAGATCTCCGAACAAGCAGCACAATTATCTGCCAAAGTGCCCATTCGTATACATCATACGTGGTGGGTTGCACAATCGCGGGTTGCACGTGTGTACGAACCTTCAGTATAAAAGGATCCGTTGAGGCAGTGTAAATGAGTGTGGCCATTTTAACAAAAATTTCCACATCATCCCTTTAATAGGTAGACTAATGGAAACAACATGGTACAGGGCTGTAGGGGGGGGGGGATAATGAAGTGAACCTGATCTTAGCACAACTCTGTGTAATGTATTTTTCAATATCACAACTTTAATAGTTACACGTATAGAAATAACATAGTACAGAGCTGCAGGGGGAGGAGGATGAAGTGAACCTGATCTTACCACAACTCTGTGTAATGTATTTCTCAATGTCACAACTATAATAGTTACACTTATAGAAATAACATAGTACAGAGCTGCAGGAGGAGGAGGATGAAGTGAATCTGATCTTAGCACAGCTCTGTGTAATGTATTTCTCAATATCACAACTTTAATAGTTACAATTGTAGAAATAACATAGCACAGAGCTGCAGGAGGAGGATAATGAAGTGAACCTGATCTTAGCACAGCTCTGTACAATGTATTTCTCAATATCACAACTTTAATAGTTAAACTTATAGAAATAACATAGTACAGAGCTGCAGGGGGAGGATAATGAAGTGAACCTGATCTTAGCACAGCTCTGTGCAATGTATTTCTCAATATTGTACCTATTTAAAGGGGAATGTTGTAGGGTAGGATATTGTCCACTTATATAGTTTAGGATTTCACCAAAAAAAGAAATAAAATAAAGCACTGAATGGAGATATATGGCATGTATAATTATTAATCAAACTATATTGTGCAGTAGATGGTCAGGCATCCCTGGGTCTATATATACAGTTTGCACGATTACCTGTCTTTACTACTATAGTAATGTGATAGTAATTTACGTAATCTTCTGTCTGAACAGTCACCGAGAACAACACTTAGCACCTCCTAAGCTTCCCAATCTGCTTGGTAAGTCAATAAAATAAAATACCATTTTAAACAAATCTATGTACTCAATAGTTAATGGATAAGTGGTACTCAATGTACTCAATAGTTAACAGATAAGTGGTACTCAATGAACTAAATAGTTAATGGATAAGTGGTACTCAATGTACTCAATAGTTAACGGAGAGTCATCCCCCTGTGCTTGTTTGAAAGGTATGTCAGAGGTCTTTTTCAAAAAGGGCATTTGTATGGAGACCACAGTTACCCTTTAAAGAAACCACTTATCCGTTACTATTAGTACATTGATAGTACCTACTTGAGTACCACTTATCGTTAACTATTGAGTACATTGAGTACCACTTATCCGTTACCTATTGAGTACTTGAGTACCACTTATCCGTTAACTATTGAGTACATTGAGTACCCACTTATGCGTTAACTATGAGTACATTGAGTACCACTTATCCGTTAACTATTGAGTCATTGAGTACCACTTATCGTTAAACTATTGAGTACTTGAGTACCACTTATCCGTTAACTATTAGTACATTGAGTACCACTTATCCGTTAACTATTGAGTACACTTATCCTATAACTATTGATACATTGAGTACCACTTATCCGTTAACTATGGAGTACATTGAGTACCACTTATCCGTTACTATTGAGTACATGAGTACCACTTATCGTTAACTATTAGTACATTGAGTACCACTTATCCTTAACTATTGAGTAACACTTATGCCGTTAACTATGATACATTGAGTACCACTTATCCGTTAACTATTAGTACATTGAGTACCACTTATCTGTTAACTATTGAGTACATTGAGTACCACTTATCCGTTAACTATTGAGTACCACTTGATCCGTTTTAACTATTGAGTACATTGAGTACCACTTATGCGTTAACTATGAGTACATTGAGTACCACTTATCCGTTAACTATTGAGTACATTGAGTACCACTTATCCTTTAACTATTGAGTACATTGAGTACCACTTATCGTTAACTATTAGTACATTGAGTACCACTTATGCGTTAACTATTGATACATTGAGACCACTTATCTTTAACTATTGAGTACATTGAGTACACACTTATCCGTTAACTATTGAGTACATTGAGTACCACTTCACTATGCGTAACTATTTAGTACATTGAGTACCACTTATCCTTAACTATTGAGTACATTGATACCACTTATTCTTATATTGAGACATTGAGTACCACTTATCCGTACTATTGGTACAATAGTACCACTTACCATTAACTATTTAGTACATTGAGTACCACTTATCTGTTAACTATTGAGTAACATTGAGTACCACTTATCCATTAACTATTGAGTACATTGATTACCACTATCCATTAACTATTTAGTACATTGAGTACCACTTATCTGTTAACTTTGAGTACATTGAGTACCACTTATGCGTTACTATTAGTACATTGAGTACCACTTATCCGTTACAATTGAGTACATTGAGTACCACTTACCTTACTATTGAGTACATTGAGTACCACTTATCCATTAACTATTGAGTACATTGAGTACCACTTATCCGTTAACTATTGAGTACATTGAGTACCACTTATCCGTTAACTATTTATACATTGAGTTACCCTTATCCTGTTAGACTATTGAGTACATTGAGTACCACTTATCCATTAACTATTGAGTACATTGAGTACCACTTATCTCGTAACATTGAGTACATTGAGTACCACTTATCCATTAACTAATTGTACTTGAGTACCACTTATCCCTTAACTATTGAGTACATTGAGTACCACTTATCCATTAACTATGTTGAGTACATTGAGTACCACTTAATCCGTTAACAATTGAGTACATTGAGTACCACTTATTCCGTTAACATTGAGTACATTGAGTACCACTATCCATTAACTATTGAGTACATTGAGTACCACTTATCCGTTAACTATTGGTACATTGAGTACACTTATCCATTAACTATTAGTACATGATAACACTTATCGTTAACTTATACATTGAGTACCACTTATCCTTAACTATTGAGTACATTGAGTACCACTTATCCGTTACCTATTGAGTACATTGAGTACCACTTTCCATTAACTATTGATACATTGAGTACCACTTATCCTTAACTATTGAGTACATTGAAGTTATCCACTTATCCATGCCTTATTGTAGGTACATTGATACCACTTTATCCAGTTAACCTATTGAGTACATTGAGTCACCACTTATCCGTTAACTATTGAGTACATTGAGTACCACTTATCCTTAACTATTGAGTACATTGAGTACACTTACTCCGTTAACTATTGAGTACATTTAGTACCACTTTCCATTACTATTTAGTACATTGATACCACTTATA
>JAACNH010000260.1:0-116272 GCA_019447015.1 Hymenochirus boettgeri | reverse complement strand
TAGCTTCTGATTTTAGTTGGATAGGTAAATTACACTTCCTTTTCTGTCCTGTCTGTCTGAATCTGTGACAGGAACATGACGAGATGTGTAAAAATACCCACCCACCAAAAAACAACTTTTCTAAAGTTTAGTTATAGACCCACAACCATTCACTGTCCTTTCCTCGCCTGTGGACACTTAGGTGAGAAAAACAGCTTATTAAAATGTTTATGAAGTTGAAGGGCTGGTAATATGATGCAGCTGATGGAGCTCTTTACCAGCATGTGGGCAAGCACTAAAGTTAAATGTAAGGGCAGAGCAAGTGGTGTCTGATGATGTACAGTCTCACAGTGCTACCAAGAAAAACTCAGTTACACTGCTGTAAACTTTGAATTGACTGAAGCTAGAAGCATGACGTCATTTATGACTACAGTTTCCCTTTTAATATGCCAATTATTAATGAAGATAATATTTGGAAATGTTCCAAAATCATTTCTACTATAATAAATAGATAAAACGGAAAACTATTGTATTTCTGGTATAAGCTTCCGGCGCCTCGGGGGCGTCTCATGAGCTTGGCGTGCCTACAGGTACCCACTAAGGGACTCACTTCCAACCACATGAGTGAGGCGCCGACAGCTAGAAGATTCATATTAATGTTCCAAACTTATTAAGTTTAGGATGTAGAGATGTAAGTAGGTATAATGCATTGATGCGGTTAGGCTTGAGATACAAAGATAAAGGAGGGTTAAGAAGGTTATCCTTAGAACCTAAGTTGGTGACTTTCGATCAGAATCTCCAGGCGCTACATTAAGGTTCTTTCTGCAACTGATTCAATTTTCTTTAGGCATTAACCATTACGGGGACATTTGAGTTGTACCTTTACGTACCACTACTAACAAGGAAACATGAGACAGCAAAGGATGCGACGAATTTAACCCTTTCTAGATGAGACAAGAAATTGTCTGCATTAGGACCAAGGAAGTGAAAACAAAACATAGGGACAGACCATGAAAGTGTATCCCTATTTAAAGTGAACCGCATATGTTTCTTTTTCGCTGTAATGTACACCACGCTAGCTTTCATACGATTTAGATAAAATTTGATATTAAGTGAAAAGCAAGGCTGAGACCTAACCCAGGAAAAATAATGGCAAAAGCCACATAGGGAAAGGACCATGGGTGGCTCCGCAAGAACGTCACGAGTCATCCCCCTGTGCTTGTTTGAAAGGTATGTCAGAGGTCTTTTTCAAAAAGGGCATTTGTATGGAGACCACAGTTACCCTTTAAAGAAACCACTTATCCGATATGAGTATACTATTGAGCTACAATTGAACGTACGACTTAGTACCACTTATCCGTTAACTATTGAGTACAATTACCACTTAATCGTTACTATGAGTACTTGAAGTACCACTTATCCGTTAACTATTGAGTACTTGGAGTACCCACTTATCGTTAACTAGTGATGGTACGTCATTGAGTACCACTTATGTCAACTGGTCTAACTATTGAGTACATTGAGATACACTTATCGTTAATACTATTGAGTACATTGAGTACCACTTATATTACCGTTAACTATTATATGAGTACAATTGAGATACTCACTTATCCGTTAACATTGAGTACCACTTATCTTAACTATTGAGTACATTGAGTACCCACTTATTATCCGTTAACTATTGAGTACATTGAGTACCACTTATCCGTTACACTATTGAGTACATTGAGTACCACTTATCGTTAACTATTGAGTACATTGAGTACCACTTATCTTACATTGAGTACACACTTATGCCGTTAACTATGAGTACATTGAGTACCACTATATCGTTAACTATTGAGTACATTGAGTACCACTTATCGTTAACTATTGAGTACATTGAGTACCACTTATCCGTTAACTATTGAGTACCACTTGATCCGTTTTAACTATTGAGTACATTGAGTACAACTTATGCGTTAACTATGGAGACATTGAGTACCACTTATCCGTTAACTATTGAGTACATTGAGTACCACTTATCCTTAACTATTGAGTACTGAGTACCACTTATCCGTTAACTATTTAGTACATTGAGTACCACTTATAGACATGGACAGTTAACTATTGAGTACATTGAGTACGCCACTTATCCTATTACTATTGATACATTGAGTACACACTTATCCGTAACATTGAGTACATTGAGTACCACTTATGCGTTAACTATTAGTACTTGAGTAACCACTTATCCTTAACTATTGAGTACATGATACCAGCTTATACCTTAATTGAGTACATTGAGTACCACTTATCCGTGTCACTATTGAGTACAATAGTACCACTTATCATTAACTATGAGTACATGAGTACCACTTATCCTTTAACTATTGAGTACATTGAGTACCACTTATATCCGATTAACTATTGAGTACATTGATTACACTATCCATTAACTATTGAGTACATTGAGTACCACTTATCCGGTTAACTATTAGTACATTGAGTACCACTTATCCCTTAACTATTTAGTACATTGAGTACCACTTATTCCGTTAACAATTGGTACATTGAGTACCACTTACCGTTAACTATTGAGTACATGAGTACCACTTATCCATTAACTTGAGTAACTTGAGTACCACTTATCCGTTAACTATTGAGTACATTGAGTACCACTTATCCTAAACTATTAACATGAGTTACCTTATCTGTTAGACTATGAGTACATTGAGTACCACTTATCCATTAACTATTGAGTACATTGAGTACCACTTTATGCTCCGTTAACTATTGGAGTACATTGAGTACCACTTATCCTTAACTAATTGTACATTGGAGTACCACTTTATCCCTTAACTATTGAGTACATTGAGTACCACTTATCCATTAATATGAGTACATTGAGTACCACTTATCCGTTAAACATTGAGTACATTGAGTACCACTTATCCGTTAACATTGAGTACATTGAGTACCACTTATCCATTAACTATTGAGTACATGGATACCACTTATCCGTTAACTATTGGTAACATTGAGTACCACTTATCCATTAACTATTAGTACCATGATAACACTTAGCTTTTTAACTACTTAGTTACATTGAGTACCATTATATCCTTAACTATGGTACTCAATGTAACAAAATAGTTAAGGATAAGTGGTGGACAAGGTACTTCAATAGTTAACGATAAGTGGGTACTCAATGTACTCATAGTTAACGGATAAGTGGTACTCAATTATCCAATAGTAAGGAGTGGTACTCAATGTACTCAATAGTTAACGATAAGTGGTACTCAATGTACTCAATATTTAACGGATAAGTGTACTCATGTACTCAATAGTTAACGATAAGTGGTACTCAATGTACCTAAATAGTTAACGGATAAGTGGTAATCAATGTACTCAATAGTTAACGGATAAGTGGTCCGTACTCATTAAGATAGGTACTAATGTACTCAATAGTTACGATAAGTGTACATCAATGTACTAATAGTTAACGGATAAGTGGTACTCAATGTACTCAATAGTTACCAGATAGTGCATAAGTGGTACTCAATGTACTCAATAGTTAACGATAAGTGGGTAATCTAATGTACTCAATAGTTAACAGAATAAGTGGATTTACTCAGTATGTACTAAATAGTTAACGGAATAAGTGTACTCAATGTACTCAATAGTTAACGATAAGTGGTACTCAGTACTCAATAGTTAACGATAAGTGGTACTCAATGTACTCAATAGTTAACGGATAAGTGGTAATCAATAGTATATTGGATAAGTGGTACTCATACTATCAATAGTTAACAGATAAGTGGTACTAATGTACTCATAGTTAACGGATAAGTGGTACTCAATGTACTCAATAGTAACGGCTATAAGTGGTACTCAATTGTACTCAATATCGAACGGTATAAGTGGTACTCAATGTACTCATATGTTAACGGATAAGTGGGTACTCAATGTAGTTCAATAGTTAACGGAAAGTGGTACTCAATGTACTCAAGTTAACGGAATAAGTGGTACTCAATGTACTCAATAGTTAACCCTAATCGTATCAATGTTCAATAGTTAACGGATAAGTGGTACATCAATGTACTCAATATTACGCAAAGGGGCTAATATAACCAAAGTGGTATCAATACTCAATAGTTACGCAAAGTGGTACTCAATGTACTCAAAGTTAACGAGATAGTGGTACTCAATGGACTCAATAGTTAACGAAAGGGGTACTCAATAGTTAAGGATAAGTGGTACCATGGACTCAATAGTTAACGCATAAGTGGTCCAATAGTTAAAGATAAGTGGTACTCAATGTACTCAATAGTTAGGAAACGGAAGTACAGTGGTACTCAATAGTTAACGATAAGTGGTACACTAATGTACTCAATATTAACGCAATAAGTGGTATCATATCATAGTTAACGGGTAAGTGGTACTCAAGTTAATCAATAGTTCAACCATATAAGTGGTACTTCAATAGTTACTCAATAGTTAACGGATAAGTGGTACTCAATGTACTCAATAGTTTAACGGATAAGGTGGTACTCAATGTACTCAATAGTTAACGGAATAAGTTGGTACTCAATGTACTCAATAGTTAAGGATAAGTGTCACTCAATGTACACAATAGTTAACGGATAAGTGGTACTCAATATAAGGAGAAGGGTATCAATGTATCAATAGTTAACGGATAATGGTACTCAATGTACTCAATAGTTACGGATAAAGTGGTACTCAGTACTCAATAGTTAACGGATATAGTGGTACTCAATGTACTCAATAGTAACGAGATAAGTGGTACTCAATGTATCAATAGTTAAACGCAGAAGTGGTACTCAATGTAATCAATGTTAACCGGATAAGTGGTACTCAAGTGTACTCAATAGTTGTAACAGATAAGTCGGTTGACTCAAGTAGTACGAAAGATGGATCTATTGTATCTGTACGAATATAAGTGGTACTCAATGTACTCAAGTAGTTAACAGATAAGTGGGTCACTCAATGTATACAATAGTAACGCATAGAAGTGGTACTCACATTTACTCATAGTAACATATAATGGTACTCAATGTACTACATAGTTAACGGAATAAGTGGTACTCATGTACTTCAATAGTTAAGAAGATACGTGGTACTCAATGTACAGTACGAAGATTAACAATGGTTTACTACTGGATAAGTGGTACTTCAATGTATCATATTAGCTAAACTCAGATAGTGAACAGATAAGTGGTACTCATGTACTAAATAGTAACACGGATAGAAGTGGTACTTGACCAAGTATCCATAGTAACGGATATAAGTATGGTACTAATGTACTCAATAGTTAACCGGAAATAAAGTGGTATCAATGTACCTCATATAGTTAACGGATAAAGTGGTATCAATAGTGCTAATGGTAGGAGTGGTAATCAATGTACTCAATAGTAACGGATAAGTGGTACTACAATGTACTCAATAGTTAACAGATAAGTGGTACTCAATTGTACTAAATAGTAATGGATTAAGTGGTACTCAATGGTACTCAATAGTTAACGCCTAAGTGGTATCAATGTACTCAATAGTTACGGATAAGTGGTACTCAATGTACTCAAAGTTACACGGGATACGTGGTACTTTCTTGGTACCAGTTCATAGGTGAACGCATTAAGTGGTATCAATGTTACTCAATAGTTGTAACGGAAATTAAGATGGAACAAGTACTCAATCAGTTAACGGATAAGTGGTACTTCAGGCGACTCAATAGTTAACGCAATAAGTGTGTACCTCAATTGTACCTGCTTGTGAAGGTTCTCGTTCATCCAGCGTGTCATGGTAATCTGTTGTATTCCCCAATTAGATCAACTGGACTTGAAATGTAGTTTCTTGAAGAGTTTGCTAGCATCCGACTGGCTTTTCATTCAGAATGACTTAAAAGAATCTGTGCAATTTGAATTATGTACCCTGGAAAATCCCAATTAGCCATATCACAGCCACGTGTTAAGGGGTTGTTGATGTGATTGATTAGATAGTGGCTAAGAGGTGTTACGGACACGCCCAGAGTAAGGTGTTAAAACAGCATGTGTACTGGCAGACGTTGGTGTCGAACCCCCCCCCACCTCTATTTAGGCTGGTTTCTTTATTTTGCACTAAATGGCCCTCCTTAACACCTCTCTTGAACCACGTACGTTCATTCGCCAGTTATCGTTACAATTACAATCTTCAAGGGTATGTCCTTTACCTTGAAGATGCAGATACACGGTGAGTCTGACCCGAGGAATTGGCTTCGTTGCTGGGCCTACCCTTAACACGTGGCCGTGGGGACTGATGATATAGTTGGGATTTTCCAAAGGTTATTGGTACATAATTGCCACAGATTCTTGTCAAGTCATTCTGAATTGAGAAAGCCAGTCGGGATGACTAGCGAAACGTTCTTCAGAATACATTTCAAGAGTTCCATTGATCTAATTGAATACAAAGAGTATACTCAATTGATACTCAAAATAGTAACGGTATAAAGTGGTCTTAATGTACATCATAGGTAACGCATAAGTGTAACTCAAATAGTTAACGCATTTAAGTGGTTACTTAATGTTTACTCAATAGTAAAGGGGCATGTCCAATCCCCCCCCCCCCCCCAAAATATAATCCCCCAAACTATGGCGCCCACCATGTAGTGTGTGTGTAATCCTTACTCACATCCCAACTCAATCGGTTTTATCTCTGTAGTCCCCCCCCAAATTTCCAAAACATGACCACCGGAGGCTAGCAGGTCATATAGACACTGCCTGATACACTGGGCCTCCTGGCGATCGCCTGCCATGCGTGCTTTGCTGCCGCCCTTCTCCCCCCTCCCCACATCGCCTTCTCCCTCCTATCCCTCCGTTCTTCTATCCCTTCACCCTAGCATATAAACCCCTTTGCTATCCCTTCCCCTATGTCACCAGCCCCACACCGCATTAATTTTTATTGTTATTAAAAAGTCCCCCAAGTTTATACCTCTCCCGCTTTCCTACGACGGAGTGAAGCTGTCCGGCAGCCGCGTCCGGATTGGCTGCCGATCAGCCAAATCAAAGACGCGGGCTGCCGGTTCCCGCCCCTCTCTGCTGCATTTCATCACAAGCAGAGGCGGGGGGCGAGCGCGGCGCAGAAAGGAGTAGTGATTGGGGTTAAAAAAACGGTGGGGCGGAAGCCCAGGGGGAAATTTTTATTTAGGTGGACATAGCCTACCAAGTTACATACAAGTAAGTAAGTGCAATGTCAGTAAGTGTCTGGTAAATGTAAACGGATAATGTTGCATCAAAAAACCAAAATGGTCGGTAGCAATGCCAGGGTCTATGCCATGTAAGGCTAGGGTGACCCAGGGGAGTAACGCATATAACTGACTTTTATTTACGGTCACATAGTTTTAACAAAAAAGTGGTACTCAATTGTACTCATACGATATGGTACTATTATAAAGTAACGCAATAGTGTGGACTCAATTTGTACTCAATAGTAACGTAATGGATCAATACTCAATAGTAGGTCGTGTTCGTCATAGAAGCATAGGTAACTCAACTTTAACGCTAGTTAACGATTAAGTGGATCTCAATGACTCAATAGTTAACGGACAGTACTATAGTGGTACGGAATATCAATTGTACTCAATAGTTAACGGATAAGCTCTGACTGTTCCGAAAGTATAGTACGCAATGGAGTTAGGTAAGGGTACTGAATAAGTGGCATGTACTCAATAGTTAACGCATAAGTGTACTTAATTGTATCCAATAGTTAACGCATAAGTGGTACTCAATGTACTCAATAGTTAACGGATAAGTGGTACTCAATGTACTCAATAGTTAACGGATAAGTGGTACTCAATGTACTAAATAGTTAACGGATAAGTGGTACTTAATGTACTCAATAGTTAACGGATAAGTGGTACTCAATGTACTCAATAGTTAACGGATAAGTGGTACTCAATGTACTCAATAGTTAACGGATAAGTGGTACTCAATGTACTCAATAGTTAACAGATAAGTGGTACTCAATGTACTAAATAGTTAACGGATAAGTGGTACTCAATGTACTCAATAGTTAACGGATAAGTGGTACTCAATGTACTCAATAGTTAACGGATAAGTGGTACTAAATGTACTCAATAGTTAACGGATAAGTGTTACTCAATGTACTCAATAGTTAACGCATAAGTGGTACTCAATGTACTCAATAGTTAACGGATAAGTGGTACTCAATATACTCAATACTTAACGGATAAGTGGTACTCAATAGTTAACGGATAAGTGGTACTTAATGTACTCAATAGTTGTACTCAATGTATTCAATGTTATAGGGATAATGGTGGTACTCAAGTATCAATAGTTAAGGATAAGTGGGACTCAATGTACATATAGTTAACGGATAAGTGGTACTCAATTATCTCAAAGTAAGGATAAGTGGTACTCAATGTACTCAAAGTTACCGATAAGTGGACTCAATGTACTCAAGTTAAGATTTGAACGTAACGATAAGTGGTACTCATGTACTCAATAGTTAGATAAATCAGAATAAAGTTACGCAGGGTACTCCAATGTACTCCAAATAGTTAACGCCTAAGTGGTAATAATGACTCAATAGTTAACGGATAAGTGGTACTCAATGTACCTATTAAGCATAGGAAATATAACGGATAGGCTGTACAAGGTCGATAAGTTGTACTCATATACGATAGATTATTACAAGAACCTAAGTGGTACATCAATGTACTCAAATAGTTAACGGATAAGTGGTACCAAATGTACTCAATAGTTAACGAATGCATAAGTGGTACTCAGATGTACTCAATAGTTAACGGATAAGTGGTACCAAATGTACTCAATAGTTAAGAGATAAGTGGTTTATCAAGTGTATCAAATAGTTAACGGATAAGTGGGTACTCAATGTACTCAATAGTAAGGTAAGGCGGTTATAATGTATCATGGTAACGGATTCAAGTGACTCAATAGTTAACGGATAAGTGGTACTCATGTACTCAAGTTAACGGATAAGTGGAAATGTACTCATAGTTACGGAATAAGTGGTACTCACTGAATCAATAGTTAACGATAAGTGTACTCATGTACTCAAATAGTTAACGGATAAGTGGTACTCAATGTACTCAATAGTAACGCATACTGGTACTCAATTGTACTCAATTCTAACGGATATAAGTGGTACTCAAGTACTCAATATTAACAGGATAAGTGGGTACTCAATGTACTACAATAGTTAACGGATAAGTGGTACTCAATGTACTCAAAGTTAAACGGTAGGGTCCAGCAATATTGATAGTGGTACTCAATGTACTTCAATAGTTAACTAAGTGGCGGTACATCAAATGTCTACATAGTTAACGGATAAGTTGGTAATCAATGTACTCATAGATAAGTGGTACCGTAGTCATAAGAGGAAGTGGACTATTCAAATAGTAAACGATAAGTGGTAATAATTCTAAATAGTTATAAAAGGATAAGTGGTACTCCAATTGTACTCAAAGTTAACGGATAGTGGTACTCAATGTAGACTCAATAGTTAAGCTAAGTGGTACTCACAGTACTCAATAGTTAAGGGATAAGTGGTATCCATGACTCAATAGTTATACGATAAGTGACGTCAATACAATAGTTATACAGATATAAGTGGTACTCAATTGGTACTCAATAGTTAACGGATCAGTGGTACTGTTCAATAGTTAACGCATAAGTGTAACTCTAATGTACTCAATAGTTAACGGCATAAGTGGTATCAATGATCAATAGTTAACGGGCTAAGTGTCATGTACTTCAAGTAACGATAAGTGGTAACAGTATCATATAGGATAATGGTCAAGGTATCAAATTCCATAGTGAATGTACCAATAGTGAAACGGATAAGTGGTACTCAATGCTCACCATTAACAATAATGTAATAGTTAAGCTAAGGTATTATGTTCAAATTAACGGTAGTGAGTACATATAACGAGTATCACTGTATCATAGTTAACCAAATGTACAAGTTAACGGACTAAGGGATAAAGATAATGAGCATAATGCTCAATGTACGAGTACATACAATATTCGAAGGTTCAATAGTGATAAGTGTCTTCTTGTATCAATTAAGCAAAGTGTTACATTGTAGCAAATAGTTAACGGATAAGTGGTATCATTCAAACCATATGGCTAAGACGCTAGTAAAGAAGTGGGTATCGCTCAAGTAACGAAGTGTACTCAAACTCAATAGTTAACGCGATAAGTGGTACTCAATGTACTCAATAGTGATAGGATTAAGTGGTACTCTGCAGTACTCAATAGTTAACGGAAGGGACTAAAGTTAGATAGTGGTACTCAATGTACTCATGTTAAGATAAGTGTATAGATCTATAAGGATAAGTGTATCATGTTACATATGGCATGAAATGTATCAATAGTTAACAGATGAAGTGGTACTCAAGGTACGATCAATGTAAAGCCATAAGTGGTACTCATATGTACTCAATAGTTAACGATAAGTGGTACTCAATGTACTCGAATATGTAACGCATTAAGTGGTATCCAATGTACTAATAGTTACGCATAAGTGGGGTACTCAATGTATCAATAGTTAAAGCTAGGGAAATTACTCAATAGTCGGTAGTGTCCAATGTACTCAATAGTTAACAGATTAACTGGTACTCAATGTTACTAATAGTTAACGGAATAGCTGTCACTCATGTACTCAATAGTTAACGGAATAGTGGTACTCAATGTACTCAATAGTTAAGGAATAAGTGGTACTCAATGTACTCAATAGTAACAGATAAGTGGTACTCAATGTACTAAATAGTACACGGATAAGTGGTGAACTCAATGTGTTATCAATAGTTAACGGAATAAGTGGACTCAATGTACTCAAATACGTTAACGGAATTAAGGGTACTTCAAGTAATCAATTAGTTAACGGAGTAAAGTGGTATCAATAGTTAATGGATAGTGGTGGTATCAATGTAATCAAGTTAAGGATAAGTTGGTACTCCAATGTACTCAATAGTTAACAGATAAGTGGTACTCAATGTACTAAATAGTAATGGATTAAGTGGTACTCAGTGTACTCAATAGTTAACGCATAAGTGGTAGCTCAATGTACTCATGATTACGGATTAAGTGGACTCAATGGAATATCAATAGTTAACGGATAAGTGGTACTCATTTGTACTCTCATAGTAACGCTAATGGTTGGTACTCAATGTACTCAATAGAGTAACGAATAAGTGGTAATCAAGTACTCAATGGTACGGATAAGTGGTACTCCAGTACTCAACTAGTGTAACGCAATAAGTCGTGTACCTCAATTGACCTTGCTTGTGAAGGTTCCTCATTAACGGTGTCATGGTATATCTGTTGTATTCCCCCAATTAGATCAACTGACTTGAAATGTAGTTTCTTGAAGACATTTTGCTAGCATCCGATGGCTTTCTCAACTTCAGAAGATGTACAAGAATCGTGGCTTGCAATTATTCCCCTGGAAAATCCAATTAGCCATATCACAGCCACGTGTTAAGGGTGGATTTTTGATTTGATTAGATAGTGCGCTAAGAGGTGTTTATAGGAAACGCCCAGAGTAAGGTGTTATAAAACAGCATTGTACATGGCAGACAGTTTGGTGCGAACCCCCCCCACCTCTATTAGGCTTGGTTTCTTTATTTGCACAAAATGGCTCATTTAACACCCTCATTGAAACGTCAGTACATTCGCCAGTAGGTCTTAACCATTACACTTTCAAGGGTATGTCCTTTATCCTTGAAGATGCAGATAACGGCTGAGTCCTGACCCGAGGACATTGGCTCTTACTGTGCTTGGCCATACCTTAACACGTGGCTCGGGGTCGATGATATGCTAATGGGATTTTCAGGGTAACATAATTTCCAACAGATTCTTGTACAAGTCATTCTGAATTGAGAAAGCCGTCGGATGGACTAGCGAAACGTTCTTCAAGAACTACATTTCAAGTCCCAGTTGATCTAATTGAATACAACAGATATACTCAATGTACTCAATAGTAAAGGCTATAAGTGGTCTCAATGTCTCATAGTTAACGCATAAGTGTACTCAATAGTGTAACGCATAAGTGGTATGTAATGTTACTCAATAGTTAAAGGGGCTGTACCCCCCAAAACTAAATCCCCCAACTATGCAGCCCACCATGTAGGGTGTAGTTTAATCCTTACTCACATCCCAACTCCAATTCGGTTCTCCTTAGTCCCCCCCCAAATTTCCAAAAACTGACCACCGGAGGCTAGCAGGTCCATATTAGGACACTGCCTGCTTACCTGGCCTCTGGAGATGCCTGCCATGCGTTGCTGCAGACATTCTCCCCCCTCCCCTCCCATCACCCTGCCCTCCCTAGCCATCCCGTTTCTTCTATCCCCTTCCCCATAGCATTAAACCCCTTTGCTATCCCTTCCCATGTCCCCCGCCCCAACCGCAGTACTTTTTATTTTTTAAAAAGCCCCCAAGTTTACTTACCTCTCCCGCTTTCTACGGGAAGTGAGCTTCCGGAGCGCGTCCGGGATTGGATGCCGTCAGCCAATCACAGACGCGGCTGCCGGTTCCCAGCCCTCTGGCTTGCATTTCATCACAAGCAGAGGGCAGGGGAGCGCGGCGCAAAGGAAAGAAGGGAAGAGTAGTAGAGGTCTATGGGGGGATTTCTAAAAAAAAAAAGTTAGCGTGGGAGGGATACTATCATTATTGAAGTATGTGGTCCATGACTCAATGAGTGGTAGTATTTATCAGTTATGCAAAGTTTCAGAGATAGTAAGTGGTAAGAATGTAAGCATTATCATTAACGATACTCAATGATAATATTAAAGTATGTCTCAATGTAAAGAGTGGTATGACATCAATAGTTACAAGACCATTTCATAGTAACGATAAGTGGTACTCAATTGTACTCAATAGTTAAAAACGCGATAAGTGGGCACTCAATGTACTCAATAGTTTAAGATAACGTGACCAATGGTGTACTCAAGTAGTAACGAAAGTAATGGACTCAAGTACTCAATAGTTAAGCATAAGTGGACTCAAGACTCATAGTTAACGGATAAGTGGACTCAATGGTACGCAATAGGTTACGGATAAGTGGTACTCAATAGTTAACGATAAGTGTACTCAATTGTACTCAAAGTAAGTAATTAACAGACCCATAGTAACGATAAGTGGTATGTACTCAATTATAGAAAATGGTTACTCAATAGTTAACGGATAAGTGGGACTCAATGTACTCAATTAGTAAAGCTAAGTGTACTCAATGTTACCACAATAGTTAACGGAAGAAGTTTTTGTACTCAATCGTAAATAAGACTAATGTTTTAAAGGAAATGGGTACTCAAGTACTCAATAGTAACGCATAAGTGGTACTCAAGTGTACTCAATAGTTAAGAATAAGTGGTAACTCAATTGTACTCAATAGTTAACGCGATAGACTAAGTGACTCAATAGTTAACGGATAAGTGGTACTCAATGAAATCCATGCTGACTACTACTAATAAGATGATCTCTGGAGACAAAGTCAAGGATATGATCCCCTTAACAAAGTTTCCAGCACCTTCCCTACCACTGATGTTAGGCTTACAGGTCTATAGTTACCAGGCTGTGAACGACTACCTTTTTTGAATATTGGTATTGCATTGGCTTTTTTCCAATCCAGCGGCACATCCCCAGACCAAAGCGAATCTGAAAAGATGAGTGGTCTAGATAGAACTGAACTAAGCTCTTTTAAAATCCGAGGATGCAATCCATCTGGTCCTGGGGCTTTATTGATATTAACTTTGTCTAATTGCTGTGTATAAATACATTAACGGGCCGTACAATAAACTATTTGGGGCATTGTTCACCAATAGAACATGTCAGAGGGCACGTGGACATCCCTTAAGACTTGAAGAAAAGTTTGAAAAGGGTTTTCACGTGGACATCCCTTAAGACTTGAAGAAAAGTTTGAAAAGGGTTTTTCACTGTGAGAATTGTAAAGCTATGTAACTGTCTTGGACGTGGTGATGGCAGGTTCATTGGATAGTTTACAAGAAAGCTGGATGAGTTTCTAAAAACAAGGAATGTTACAAGTTACTGGGATTGATACGTAAAGTAGAGTTGGGAAAGGGTTTGTCACTGTGAGACGGTAAAGCTATGGAACTGTTTCCAGTGGACGTTGTTATGGCAGGTTCATTGGTCAGTTTAATAAAAAGCTGGATGAGTTTCTACAAAACAGGAATGTTACAAGTTACTGGTATTGATACATAAAGTAGAGTTGGGAAAGGGTTTGTCACTGTGAGAACGGTTAAAGCTATGGAACTGTCTTCCAGTGGACGTTGTTATGGCAGGTTCATTGGTCAGTTTAATAAAAATGGATGAGTTTCTACAAACAAGGAATGTTACAAGTTACTGGTATTGATACATAAAGTAGAGTTGGGAAAGGGTTTGTCACTGTGGAGAACGGTAAAGCTATGGAACTGTCTTCCAGTGGACGTGTTATGGCAGGTTCATTGGTCAGTTTAATAAAAAGCTGGGTGAGTTTCTACAAACAAGGAATGTTACAAGTTACTGGTATTGATACATAAGTAGAGGTGGGAAAGGTTTGTTCACTGTGAGAACGGTAAAGCTATGGAACTGTCTTCCAGTGGACGTTGTTATGGCAGGTTCATTGGTCAGTTTAATAAAAAGCTGGATGAGTTTCTACAAACAAGGAATGTTACAAGTTACTGGTATTGATACATAAAGTAGAGTTGGGAAAGGGTTTGTCACTGTGAGAACGGTAAAGCTATGGAACTGTCTTCCAGTGGACGTTGTTATGGCAGGTTCATTGGTCAGTTTAAAAAAGCTGGATGAGTTTCTACAAACAAGGAATGTTACAAGTTACTGGTATTGATACATAAAGTAGAGGTGGGAAAGGGTTTGTCACTGTGAGAACGGTAAAGCTATGGAACTGTCTTCCAGTGGACGTTGTTATGGCAGGTTCATTGGTCAGTTTAATAAAAAGCTGGATGAGTTTCTACAAACAAGGAATGTTACAAAGTTACTGGTATTGATACATAAAGTAGAGATGGGAAAGGGTTGTCACTGTGAGAACGGTAAAGCTATGGAAACTGTCTTCCAGTGGACGTTGTTATGGCAGGTTCATTGGTCAGTTAATAAAAAGCTGGATGAGTTTCTACAAACAAGGAATGTTACAAGTTACTGGTATTGATACATAAAGTAGAGTTGGGGAAAGGGTTTGTCACTGTGAGAACGTAAAGCTATGGAACTGTCTTCCAGTGGACGTTGTTATGGCAGGTTCATTGGTCAGTTTAATAAAAAGCTGGATGAGTTTCTAAAAACAAGGAATGTTACAAGTTACTGGGATTGATACGTAAAGTAGAGTTGGGAAAGGGTTTGTCACTGTGAGAACGGTAAAGTTATGGAACTGTCTTCCAGTGGATGTTGTTATAGCAGGTTCATTGGTCAGTTTAATAAAAAGCTGGATGAGTTTCTCTTACTCAATAGTTAACGGGATAAAGTGGTACTCAATGTACCAATAGTTAACGGAATAAGTGGTACTCAATGTACTCAATAGTTAACGGATAAGTGGTACTCAATGTACTCAATAGTTAACGGATAAGTGGTACTCAATGTACTCAATAGTTAACGGATAAGTGGTACTCAATAGTTAACGGATAAGTGGTACTCAATGTACTCAATAGTTAACGGATAAGTGGTTTCTTTAAAGGGTAACTGTGGTCTCCATACAAATGCCCTTTTTTGAAAAAGACCTCTGACATACCTTTCAAACAAGCACAGGGGGATGACTCTAGCTTCTCTGAATTTTAGGTTATAGGTAAATTACACTTCCTTTTCTGTCCTGTCTGTCTGAATCTGTGACAGGCACATGACGAGATGTGTAAAAATACCCACCCACCAAAAAACAATCTTTTCTAAAGTTAGTTATAGACCCACAACCATTCACTGTCCTTTCCTCTGCCTGTGGACAACTTAGGGTGAGAAAAACAGCTTTAAAAATGTTTATGAAGTTGAAGGGCTGGTAATATGATGCAGCTGATGGAGCTCTTTACCAGCAGTGGGCAAGCACTAAAGTTAAATGTAAGGGCAGAGCAGTGGTGCTGATGATGTCACAGCTCACAGTGCTACCAAGAAAAACTCAGTTTACACTGCTGTAACTTTGAATTGACTGCAGCTAGAAGCATGACGTCATTTTATATGACTACAGTTTCCCTTTAATATGCCAATTATTTAATAAAGATAATAGTTGGAAATGTTCCAAAATCTATTTTATATCTATAAAAATAGATAAAACGGTAACTATTGTATTTCTTGGAACCTGGAGATGGGTCTTCAGATCGGGAAGGTTAAAAAATAAAAGAGGAGAACCCCAAGTTACATATTAATGTCAAAATTATTAAGTTTAGGCTGTAGGGTGGTGTATATGTATTTGATGGTGTTTGAACAAGATACAGAGAGGGTTAAGAATGGTCCCTTAAGAACTAGTTGGCTTTCTTCAATCCCAGTCACTAGTCTTTTGAACTGATCACTTTTCTTTGTTTACCATTAGGGTGAAATTTGTTCCTTCGACCACCTTCAACAAACACAGAACAGCAAAGAGAGAAAAACCTTCTAGAAGAAAATTCTGCTAGACCAAGATTAAAAAACTGGACATAATTTAAAGGGATTACCACTTCCATTGAAAGAATGAAAGGTCTAGACCTAACCCAGAACATAACTGGCAAAGGAAGGACAGACCATGGCTGCCATACGTCCTTATTTGAACGGTATTGCCCCGGCTGCAGACACAAAATCCTGAGTCCCACAGTCAGGGCTGAAATACTATCCAACAGAGGGAACTGGAAGCCCTGTCCTGTTATGCTCCTAACCCCGCCTCCTGCTGTCACCCCGCCTCTTGTGATGTGATGTCACAGCCAGGCCCCTTCCCACTCTGGTACGCAGAAAAACTTGCAACCCCCCGGGACAGACTAAGGTTGTTAAAGGGCATGTCCACCCCTTTTTTTAACTTTTTATATATTATACATATTGATCCCCCAGCCCCAACCGCCGTAATAAAATTCTTAGAAAGTGCCCCGATATGTACTTATCTTCCCTCTATCCTCCGCGGCACTCTCCAGGCCCTCTGCTTGCACGGAAATGCAAGCAGGGGGCGGGACCGGCAGCCGCGTCCCTGATTGGCTGAGAGGCAGCCAATCAGGGACGCGGCTGCTCAGAACGCCGGAGGATGGAGGGAAGGTAAGTAACTATCGGGGCACTTTCTATGAAATCTGTTACGGCGGTTGGGGCTGGGGGATCAATATATATAATATATCATAGGGAATTTACACTAGGGGGAGGGAGAAGAAAACGAGAGGGAGAGGGAGAGAGGGCTAGGACTCCGGTTTGCTAGATCTCCCTGGATTTTGATTTGCATTTGTGGCAGTCTCACTCAAACAGAGACATCTGTCAACACTGGCACCACATTTTTAAAAAAATATTAATAATAATAACATTATTAAATTTACTACTACTAATAATAATACATTATTATCAATACATTGTGAAATTCATGAAGTGAAAATGATAAAAATAATAATTTTCATGAACACAATCATTGTCATTCTAAAGAGGGAATTACAGAATATCTCTAAAGTTCTCGAGAATGTTAGAAAAAACACAAATGTTTATCTTCATTATAATAGGACAAAAATAATAGAGATTACTCAACACAGTATATCATTTAATTCTTCAGTCCCTTAAAGGGCAAGGTGATGCATTTTTGGGGTTAAAGTTGTGTTATGTGTGCTAAGTGAATCCCTGTTGGAAAATGATCTTGAGGGTTTTGGTGGATAACAAACATAAAGGTAGCAAGCAGTGCCAGGAGGCAACAGCCAGAGCCAGCATGGTATTGTCTTGTATAAAGAGAGGTATGGATTCAAGGGAGGAAAATGTTATTTTATGGATAAGTTACAAATACAATTACGCACACTAGAGAAAAGGTGCTTGCGTGGGGATATGATTACTACATAGTAACATAGTAACATAGTAATTAAGGTTGAATAAAGACATACGTCCATCAAGTCCAACCTATTCACCCTCTTTTTTTTTTTTAACCCTACCTAACAGTTGATCCAGAGGAAGGCAAAAAAAAAACTAGCTAAAAAGGGGGGGGGGAATTCCTTCCTGACTCCAAACGGCAATCGGAAAGTATTCCTGGATCAACCAGATTGATATGTATTAATACCAGTAATTCTCAATATTTTTTCATTTTAGAAACTTATCCAGGCCTTTTTTAAAGCTATTTAATATACTTGCCATTACCACTTCTGCTGGAAGACAGTTCCACAGTTTCACTGTTCTCACTGTAAAGAAACCTCTCCTAACCTGACGATGAAACTTCTTTTCTTCCAACCTTAAAGGATGTCCACGAGTCCTCTGATATTAATAAACAATGCACCAGAGAGTTCATTGTATGGCCCATTAATATATTTGTATAAGGTTATCATGTCCCCACGCAAATGTCACTTCTCCAATGTAAACAGCCCTAACTTGTCCCTTTACCAGCAGTGGGCAAGCACTAAAGTTAAATGTTAAGGGCAGAGCAGTGGTGCTGATGATGTCACAGCTACAGTGCTACCAAGAAAAACTCAGTTTACACTGCTGTTAATTTGAATTGACGCAGTAGAAGCATGACGTCATTTTATTGACTACAGTTTCCCTTTAATATGCCAATTATTTTAATGAAGATAATAGTTGGAAATGTTCCAAAATCTATTTTCTATTATAAAAATAGATTAAAACGGTACTATTGTATTTCTTGGAACCTGGAGATGGGTCTTCAGATCGGGAAGGTTAAAAAAAAAAAAGAGGAGAACCCCAAGTTACATATTAATGTCAAAATTATTAAGTTTAGGCTGTAGGGGGGTGTATATGTATTTGATGGTGTTTGAACAAGATACAGAGAGGGTAAGAATGGGTCCCTTAAGAACTAGTTGGCTTTCTTCAATCCCAGTCCATGTCTTTTGAACTGATCACTTTTCTTTGTTTACCATTAGGGTGAAATTTGTTCCTTCGACCACCTTCAACAAACACAGAACAGCAAAAGAGAGAAAAACCTTCAGAAGAAAATTCTGCTAGACCAAGATTAACAAACTGGACATAATTTAAAGGGAACCACTTCCATTGAAAGAATGAAAGGTCTAGACCTAACCCAGAACTAACTGGCAAAGGAAGGACAAGACCATGGCTGCCATACGTCCTTATTTGAACGGTATTGCCCCGGCTGCAGACCAAAACCTGAGTCCCACAGTCAGGGCTGAAAATACTATCCAACAGAGGGAACTGGAAGCCCTGTCCTGTTATGCTCCTAACCCCGCCTCTGCTGTCACCCCGCCTCTTGTGATGTGATGTCACACCAGGCCCCTTCCCACTTGGTACGCAGAAAAAACTTGCAACCCCCGGGACAGACTAAAGGGTTAAAGGGCATTGTCCACCACTTTTTTTAACTTTTTATATATTATACATATTGATCCCCAGCCCCAACCGCCGTAATAAAATCTTGAAAGTGCCCGATATGTACTTATCTTCCCTCTATCCTCGCGGCACTCTCCAGGCCCTCTGCTGCACGGAAATGCAAGCAGGTGCGGGGACCGGCAGCCGCGTCCCTGATTGGCTGAGAGGCAGCCAATCAGGGACGCGGCTGCTCAGAACGCGGAGGATGGAGGGAGGTAAAAGTAACTATCGGGGCACTTTCTATGAAATCTGTTACGGCGGTTGGGGCTGGGGGATCAAATTAATATAATAATATAGGGAATTTACACTAGGGGGAGGGAGAAGAAAACGAAGGAGAGGGAGGGAGGAGAGGGCTAGGACTCCGGTTTGCTAGATCTCCCTGGATTTTGATTTGCATTTGTGGCAGTCTCACTCAAACAGAGACATCTGTCAACACTGGCACCACATTTTTAAAAAAATATAATAATAATAACATTATTAAATTTACTACTATAATAATAATACATATTATCAATATTGTGAAAATTCATGAAGGAAAATGATTAAAATAATAATTTTCATGAACACATCATGTCATTCTAAAGAGGGAATTAAGATATCTCTAAAGTTCTCGAGAATGTTAGAAAAAAACACAAATGGTTTATCTCATATTAATAGGACAAAAATAATAGAGATTACTCAACACAGTATATCATTTTTATTCTCAGTCCCTTAAAGGGCCAGGTGATGCATTTTGGGGTTAAAGTTGTGTTATGTGTGCTAAGTGAATCCCTGGTGAAAATGATCTTGAGGGTTTTGGTGGATAACAAACATAAAGGTAGCAAGCAGTGCCAGGAGGCAACAGCCAGAGCCAGCATGGTATTGTCTTGATAAAGAGAGGTAGGATTCAAGGGGAGGAAAATGTTTTTATGGATAAGTTACAAATACAATTACGCACACTAGAGAAAAGGTGCTTGCGTGGGGATATGATTACTATCATAGTAAATAGTAACATGTAATAAGGTTGAATAAAGACATACGTCCATCAAGTCCAACCTATTCACCTCTTTTTTTTTTTTAACCCCTAACTAAAGTTGATCCAGAGGAAGGCAAAAAAAAAAACTAGCTAAAAAGGGGGGGGGGAATTCCTTCCTGACTCCAAACGGCAATCGGAAAGTATTCCTGATCGATCAACCAGATTGATATGTATTATATACCAGTAATTCTCAATATTTTTCATTTAGAAATTACCAGGCTTTTTTAAAGCGATTTAATATACTTGCCATTACCACTTCTGCGGAACAGTTCCACAGTTTCACTGTTCTCACTGTAAAGAAACCTCTCCTAACCTGACGATGAAACTTCTTTTTCTCAAACCTTAAAGGATGTTCCACGAGTCCTCTGATATTAAATAAACAATGCACCAGAGAGTTCATGGTATGGCCCATAATATATTTATTTTATAAGGTTATCATGTCCCCACGCAAATGTCACTTCTCCAATGTTAAACAGCCCTAACTGTCTAATCTGCCTGCATATTCAAGCCCCTCCATTCCCCTTATTAATTAGTTGCCTTCTCTGAACTGCCTCAATTTCCAAGATGTCCCTTTTGTATAGGGATTCCAAAACGTCACCGCATATTCCAAATGTGGCCTTACCAGTGCCTTGTAAAGAGGGAGAATAATATTTTTCTCTCTTGATTCCATTCCCTCTTTATACAAAACAAATCTTGCTAGCTCTAGCCGTTGCTACCTGGCATTGTTTGCTATAGCTAAGTCTGTTATCTACCAGAACCCCCAAATCTTTTCCATTACAGATGCACTTAACACAGAGTATTTATGGTTGTAGGTGGCACAGGAATTATTAAATCCCAAATCCACACCTTACATTTATCAACATTGAATCCCATCTGCATTCGCTGCCCATTGTGATAATCTATCTAGGTCTGCTTGCAGCACTTGCACATCATTTGAAGTTTCAAAGCTCTGCATAGTTTAGTGTCATCAGCAAACACAGAGCCTTGCTCCCAATGCCCCTTCTAAGTCATTTTATAAACAGATTAAACAGAAGCGGCCCCAGTACAGAACCTGAGGAACTCGCCTTAGAACTTTAGCCCACATAGATTAGCTCCATTAACCACACACTCTCTGTTTGCGATCCAATAACCAGTTCTTATCCATGAACAAATGTTTTCTTCAAGGCCAACAGTCCTAGTTTATACATTAGTCGCCTATGTGGCACAGTATCAAAAGCTTTCGCAAAAAAAACCAAATTACCACATACACTGCTGTGCTGAATCTAAACTTCTTACTCACTTCTTCATAAAAACTAATTACATTTGTCTGGCAGGATCTATTTCTCATAAATCCATGCTGATACTAATAATAGATGATCTCTGGAGACAAAGTCAGGATATGATCACTTAACAAAGTTTTCCAGCACTTCCCTACCACTGATGTTAGGCTTACAGGTCTATAGTACCAGGCTGTGAGACTACCTTTTTTGAATATTGGTATTATTGGCTTGGTTTTCCAATCCAGCGGCACATCCCAGACCAAAGCGAATCTGAAAAGATGAGTGGTCTAGATAGAACTGAACTAAGCTCTTTTAAAATCCGAGGATGCAATCCATCTGGTCCTGGGGCTTTATTGATATTAACTTTGTCTAATGCTGTGTAAAATACATTAAGGGCCGTACAATAACTATTTGGGGCATTGTTCACCAAATCAGAACATGTCAGAGGGCACGGACATCCTTAAGATTGAGAGAAAAGTGTGAAAAGGGTTTTTCACTGTGAGAATTGTAAGCTATGGAACGTCTTGGACGTGGTTTGATGGCAGGTTCATTGGATAGTTTACAAGAAAGCTGGGATGAGTTTCTAAAAACAAGGAATGTTACAAGTTACTGGGATTGATACTAAAGTAGAGTGGGAAAGGGTTTGTCACTGTGGGAACGGTTAAAGTTATGGAACTGTCTTCCAGTGGAGTTGTTATAGGCAGGTTCATTGGTCAGTATAAAAAAAGCTGGATGAGTTTCTAAAAACAAGGAATGTTACAAGTTACTGGTATTGATACATAAAGTAGAGTTGGGAAAGGGTTTGTCACTGTGAGACGGTTAAAGCTATGGAACTGTCTTCCAGTGGACGTTGTTATGGCAGGTTCATTTGGTCAGTTTAATAAAAGCTGGATGAGTTTCTACAAACAAGGAATGTTACAAGTTACTGGTATTGATACAAAAGTAGAGTTGGGAAAGGGTTTGTTACTGTGAGAACGGTAAAGCTATGGAACTGTCTTCCAGTGGACGTTGTTAGGCAGGTTCATTGGTTCATTTAATAAAAGCTGGATGAGTTTCTCAAACAAGGAATGGTACAAGTTACTGGTATTGATACATAAAGTAGAGTGGGGAAAGGGTTTGTTACTGTGAGAACGGTTAAAGCTATGGAACTGTCTTCCAGTGGACGTTGTTATGGCAGGTTCATTGGTCAGTTTAAAAAAGATGGATGAGTTTTACAAACAAGGAATGTTTACAAGTTACTGGTATTGATACATAAAGTAGAGTTGGGAAAGGTTTTTCACTGTGAGAAACGGTAAAGCTATGGAACTGTCTTCCAGTGGAGTTGTTATGGCAGGTTCATTGGTCAGTTTAATAAAAAGTGGATGAGTTTCACAAACAAGGAATGTTCAAGTTACTGGTATTGAACATAAAAGTAGAGTTGGGAAAAGGTTTGTCAGTGGAGAATGGTAAAGCTATGGAACTGTCTTCCAGTGGACGTTGTTATGGCAGGGTCATTGGTCAGTTTAATAAAGAAGCTGGATGAGTTTCTACAAACAAGGAATGTACAAGTACTGGTATTGTACATAAAGTAGAGTTGGGAAAGGGTTTGTCACTGTGAGAACGGTAAGCTATGGAACTGTCTTCCAGTGGACGTTGTTATGGCAGGTTCATTGGTCAGTTTAATAAAAAGCTGGATGAGTTTCTACAAACAGGAATGTTACAAGTTACTGGTAGTGATACATAAAGTAGAGTTGGGAAAGGGTTTGTCACTGTGAGAAGGTAAAGCTATGGAACTGTCTTCCAGTGCGTTGTTATGGCAGGTTCATTGGTCAGTTTAATAAAAAGCTGGATGAGTTTCTACAAACAAGAATGTTACAAGTTACTGGTATTGATACATAAAGTAGAGTTGGGAAGGGTTTGTCACTGTGAACGGTTAAAGCATGGAACTGTCTTCCAGTGGACGTTGTTATGGCAGGTTCATTGGTCAGTTTAATAAAAAGTGGATGAGTTTTTCTAAAACAAGGAATGTTACAAGTTACTGGTATTGATACATAAAGTAGAGTTGGGAAAGTTTTTGACTGTGAGAACGGTAAAGCTATGGAACTGTCTTCCAGTGGACGTGTGTTATGGCAGGTTCATTGGTCAGTTTAATAAAAGCTGGATGAGTTTCTACAAACAAGGAATGTTACAAGTTATGGTATAAGAAAAAGTAAAGGGGATGTTAGGGTTTGTCACTGTGAGAATGTAGATGGAACTGCTTCAGTGGACGTGTATGGCAGGTTCATTGGTCAGTTTAATAAAAAGCTGGATGAGTTTCTACAACAAGGAATGTTACAAAGTTACTGGGATTGATACATAAGTAGAATTGGGAAAGGGTTTGTCACGTGGAGAACGGTAAAGCTATGGAACTGTCTCCAGTGGAAGTTGTTATGGCAGGTTCATTGGTCAGTTTAAAAAAAGCTGGATGAGTTTCTAAAAAGGAATGTTACAAGTTACTGGTATTGATACATAAAGTAGAGTTGGGAAAGGGTTTGTCACTGTTGAGAACGGTTAAAGCTATGGAACTGTCTTCCAGTGGAGTACGTTGTTATGGCAGGTTCATGGTGCAGTTTAATAAAAAGCTGGATGGTTTCTAAAAACAAGGAATGTTACAAGTACTGGTATTGATACATAAAGTAGAGTGGAAAGGGTTTGTCACTGTGAGAACGGTAAAGCTATGGAACTGTCTTCCAGTGGACGTTGTTATGGCAGGTTCATTGGTCAGTTTTAATAAAAAGCTGGATGAGTTTCTACAAACAAGGAATGTTACAAGTTACATGGTATTGATACATAAAGTAGAGTTGGGAAAGGGTTGTCACTGTGAGAACGGTTAAAGCTATGGAACTATCTTCCAGTGGACGTTGTTATGGCAGGTTATTGGTCAGTTTAATAAAAAGCTGGATGAGGTCTACAAAAAGGAATGTTACAAGTTACTGGTATTGATACATAAAGTAGAGTTTGGGAAAGGGTTTGTCACTGTGAGAACGGTAAAGCTATGGAACTGTCTTCCAGTGGACGTTGTTATGGCAGGTTCATTGGTCAGTTAATAAAAAGCTGGATGAGTTTCTACAAACAAGGAATGTTAAAGTTACTGGTATTGATACATAAAGTAGAGTTGGGAAAGGGTTTGTCACTGTGAGAACGGTAAAGCTATGGAACTGTCTTCCAGTGGACGTTGTTATGGCAGGTTCATTGGTCAGTTTAATAAAAAGCTGGATGAGTTTCTACAAACAAGGAATGTTACAAGTTACTGGATTGATACATAAAGGAGTTGGGGAAGGGTTTGTCACTGTGAGAACGGTAAGCTATGGAACTGTCTCCATGGACGTTGTTATGGCAGGTTCATTGGTCAGTTTATAAAAAAGCTGGATGAGTTTCTAAAAACCAGGAATGTTACAAGTTACTGGTATTGATACATAAAGTAGAGTTGGGAAAGGGTTGTCACTGTGAGAACGGTAAAGCTATGGAACTGTTCTCCAGTGGACGTTTGTATTGGCAGGTTCATTGGTCAGTTTAAAAAAAGGGGATGAGGTTTCTACAAACAAGGAATGTTACAAGTTACTGGTATTGATACATAAAGTAGAGTTGGGAAAGGGTTTGTCACTGTGGAGAACGGTTAAAGCTATGGAACTGTCTTCCAGTGGACGTTGTTATGGCAGGTTCATTGGTCAGTTAATAAAAAAGCTGGATGAGTTTCTACAAACAAGGAATTGTACAAGTTACTGGTATTGATACATAAAGTAGAGTTGGGAAAGGGTTTTGTCACTGTGGAGAACGGTAAAGCTATGGGAACTGTCTTCCAGGGGACGTTGTATGGCAGGTTCATTGGTCAGTTTATAAAAAGCTGGTGGATGAGTTTCTACAAAACAAGGAATGTTACAAGTTACTGGGATTATCATAAAGTAGAGTTGGGAAAGGTTTTGTCACTGTGAGAACGGTAAAGCTATGGAACTGTCTTCCAGTGGACGTTGTTATGGCAGGTTCATTGGTCAGTTTAATAAAAAGCTGGATGAGTTTCTACAAACAAGGAATGTTACAAGTTACTGGTATTGATACATAAAGTAGAGTTGGGAAAGGTTGTCACTGTGAGAACGGTAAAGCTATGGAACTGTCTTCCAGTGGACGTTGTTTTGGCAGGTTCATTGGTCAGTTTAATAAAAAGCTGGATGAGTTTCTACAAACAAGGAATGTTACAAGTTAATGGTATGATACATAAAGTAGAGTTGGGAAAGGGTTTGTCACGTGGAAGTTAAAGCTATGGAAATGTCTTCCAGTGGACGTTGTTATGGCAGGTTCATTGGTCAGTTTAATAAAAAGTGGATGAGTTTCTACAAAACAGGAATGTTAAAGTACAAGTACTGGATTGATAATAAAGTAGAATGGGAAAGGGTTTTCGTGTGAGAACGGTATAAAGCTATGGAACTGTCTTCCAGTGGACGTTGTTATGGCAGGTTCATTGGTCAGTTTAATAAAAGCTGGATGAGTTTCTACAAACCAGGAAGTTACAAGTTACTGGTATTGATACATAAAGTAGAGTTGGAAAGGGTTTGCACGTGAGAATGGTAAAGCTATGGAACTTCTTCCAGTGGACGTGTTATGGCAGGTTCAGGTCATTGGTGTTAATAAAAAGTGGATGAGTTTCTACAAACAAGGAATGTTACAAGTTACTGGTATATTGATTGATTTTTTGTTTTTTTTTTTTTTGAAGTTTTTAAGTGGATTGTAAATACAATACATAAAGTAGAGTTGGGAAAGGGTTTGTCACTGTGAGAAGGTAAAGCTATGGAACTGTCTTCCAGTGGACGTTGTGTATGGCAGGTTCATTGGTCAGTTTAATAAAAAGCTGGATGAGTTTCTACAAAAAAGGAATGTTACAAGTTACTGGTATTGATACATAAAGTAGAGTGGGAAAGGGTTTGTCACTGTGAGAACTGGTAAAGCTATGGAACTGTCTTCCAGTGGACGTTGTTATGGCAGGTTCATTGGTCAGTTAATAAAAAGTGGATGAGTTTCTACAAACAAGGAATGTTACAAGTTACTGGTATTGATACATAAAGTAGAGTTGGGAAAGGGTTTGTCACTGTGAGAACGGTAAAGCTATGGAACTGTCTTCCAGTGGACGTTGTTATGGCAGGTTCATTGGTCAGTTTAATAAAAAGCTGGATGAGTTTCTACAAACAAGGAATGTTACAAGTTACTGGATTGATACATAAAGTAGAGTTGGGAAAGGGTTTGTCACTGTGAGAATGGTAAAGCTATGGAACTGTCTTCCAGTGGACGTTGTTATGGCAGGTTCATTGGTCAGTTTAATAAAAGCTGGATGAGTTTCTACAAACAAGGAATGTTACAAGTTACTGGTGATTGATACATAAAGGAGTTGGGAAAGGGTTTGTCACTGTGAGAACGGTAAAGCTATGGAACTGTCTTCCAGTGGACGTTGTTATGGCAGGTTCATTGGTCAGTTTATAAAAAGCTGGATGAGTTTCTACAAAAAGGAATGTTACAAAGTTACTGGTATTGATACATAAAGTAGAGTTGGGAAAGGGTTTGTCACTGTGAGAACGGTAAAGCTATGGAACTGTCTTCCAGTGGACGTGTTTATGGCAGGTTCATTGGTCAGTTTAATAAAAGCTGGATGAGTTTCTACAAAAAAGGAATGTTACAAGTTACTGGTATTGATACATAAAGTAGAGTTGGAAAGGGTTTGTCACTGTGAGAACGGTAAAGCTATGGAACTGTCTTCCAGTGGACGTTGTTATGGCAGGTTCATTGGTCAGTTTAATAAAAAGCTGGATGAGTTTCTACAAACAAGGAATGTTACAAGTTACTGGTATTGATACATAAAGTAGAGTTGGAAAGGGTTTGCACGTGAGAACGGTAAAGCTATGGAACTGTCTTCCAGTGGACGTTGTTATGGCAGGTTCATTGGTCAGTTTTAATAAAAAGCTGGATGAGTTTCTACAAACAAGGAATGTTACAAGTTACTGGTATTGATAATAAAGTAGAGTTGGGAAAGGGTTTGTCACTGTGAGAACGGTTAAAGCTATGGAACTGTCTTCCAGTGGGACGTTGTTATGGCAGGTTCATTGGTCAGTTTAATAAAAATGGATGTGAGTTTCTACAAACAAGGATGTTACAAGTTACTGGTATTGATACATAAAGTAGAGTTGGGAAAGGGTTTGTCACTGTGAGAAACGGTAAAGCTATGGAACTGTCTTCCAGTGGACGTTGTTATGGCAGGTTCATTGGTCAGTTTAATAAAAAGCTGGATGAGTTTCTACAAACAAGGAAGTTACAAGTTACTGGTATTGATACATAAAGTAGAGTTGGGAAAGGGTTTGTCACTGTGAGAAGGTAAAGCTATGGAATGTCTTAGGGACGTTGTTATGGCAGGTTCATTGGTCAGTTTAATAAAAAGCTGGATGAGTTTTAAAACAAAGGAATGTTACAAGTTACTGGGATTGATACATAAAGTAGATTGGGAAAGGGTTTGTCACTGTGAGAACGGTTAAAGCTATGGAACTGTCTTCCAGTGGACGTTGTTATGGCAGGTTCATTGGTCAGTTTAATAAAAAGCTGGATGAGTTTCTAAAACAAGGAATGTTACAAGTTACTGGTATTGATACATAAAGTAGAGTTGGGAAAGGGTTGTTCACTGTGAGAACGGTAAAGCTATGGAACTGTCTTCCAGTGGACGTTGTTATGGCAGGTTCATTGGTCAGTTTAATAAAAAGCGGTGGAGTTTCTACAAACAAGGAATGTTACAAGTTACTGGTATTGATACATAAAGTAGAGTTGGGAAAGGGTTTTGTCACTGTGAGAACGGTAAAGCTATGGAACTGTCTTCCAGTGGACGTGTTATGGCAGGTTCATTGGTCAGTGTTAATAAAAAAGCTGGATGAGTTTCTATCAAACAAGGAATGTTACAAAGTTACTGGTTTGATACATAAAGTAGAGTTGGGAAAGGGTTTTTCACTGTGGAGAACGGTAAAGCTATGGAACTGTCTTCCAGTGGACGTTGTTATGGCAGGTTCATTGGTCAGTTTAATAAAAAGCTGGATGAGTTTCTACAAAAAAGGAATGTTACAAGTTACTGGTATTGATACATAAAGTAGAAGTTGGGAAAGGGTTTGTCACTGTGAGAACGGTTAAAGCTATGGAACTGTCTTTCCAGTGGACGTTGTTATGGCAGGTTCATTGGTCAGTTTAATAAAAAGCTGGATGAGTTTTACAAACAAGGAATGTTACAAGTTACTGGTATTGATACAAAGTAGAGTGGGAAAGGGTTTGTCACTGTGAGAACGGTATAAAGCTATGGAACTGTCTTCCAGTGGACGTTGTTATGGCAGGTTCATTGGTCAGTTTAATAAAAAGCGGATGAGTTTCTACAAACAAGGAATGTTACAAGTTACTGGTATTGATACATAAAGTAGAGGTGGGGAAAGGGTTTTTTCACTGTGAGAACGGTTAAAGCTATGGAACTGTCTTCCAGTGGACGTTGTGTATGGCAGGTTCATTGGTCAGTTTAATAAAAAGCTGGATGAGTTTCTACAAACAAGGAATGTTACAAGTTACTGGTATTGATACATAAAGTAGAGTTGGGAAGGGTTTGTCACTGTGAGAACGGTTAAAGCTATGGAACTGTCTCCAGTGGACGTTGTATGGCAGGTTCATTGGTCAGTTTAATAAAAGCTGGATGAGTTTCTACAAACAAGGAATGTTACAAGTTACTGGTATTGATACATAAAGTAGAGTTGGGAAAGGGTGTTGTCCTGTGGAGAAGGTTAAAGCTATGGGACTGTCTTCCAGTGGACGTTGTGATGGCAGGTTCATTGGTCAGTTTAATAAAAAGCTGGATGAGTTTCTACAAACAAGGAATGTTACAAGTTAATGGTATTGATACATAAGTGTAGATGTGGGAAAGGGTTTGTCAACTCGTCGAGAATGAAGCTATGGAAACTGTCGTGAGAACGGTAAAGCTATGGAACTGTCTTCCAGTGGACGTTGTTATGGCAGGTTCATTGGTCAGTTTAATAAAAAGCTGGATGAGTTTCTACAAACAAGGAATGTTACAAGTTACTGGTATTGATACATAAAGTAGAGTTGGGAAAGGGTTTGTCACTGTGAGAACGGTAAAGCTATGGAACTACAAACAAGGAATGTTACAAGTTACTGGTATTGATACATAAAGTAGAGTTGATCCAGGGAAATTTTGATTGCTATAGGTTGGGTTTTTTTGCCTTCCTCTGGATCAACAGGAAATACAAATTTACCTGCAATGTCTAATTTACGATAACACTAAAATACCAATAGTTTCCTGTAATTAAATTCACCTTTGTTTGCGGTTCCCATGATAACCAGCCACAATTTACAGTCACAATCATCCACAAGCGGAACCAAGGGCATGTTCAATAACAGGAAAGTACAGGTGATTGGCTACCGGTACCGATTGTTATTTCACGATAACACCATTGGTACTTATGCCTGCGTTACAGTAAAACATAGATGGAAAGTGCTTCAGCAATCATTATTTCACTATAATGATGTTTTATAAATATCTTTTCCCTTCTCAGTTTTCCCTAATGAAAGTAATAATTATATTCAACTCACAGAAAAAGAGAAAAATCCTCATTACAAAAGAAAGACAGTAGGGGGAGCTAATGTCATTACAAGTCCAAGAGTATGAGTTGAACTATAGAAAAACCACATTAGACAGTAGCTACTTTACATGCTGATGCCAATGATGCCTCAGAGTAGCACTGCCCAACCACCAACCAACTTTGCGATGAGTCATAGGGGCATGATCTCTGCTCTTCACATGCAGACTGCATCATGGGTAAAAACTATCACTGAGCAATGCAGGATTAAACCTGGTTGACCTGAGGTTTTAAAAGAAAGTAAAACATTGTCAGTTTCCTCTACTCTTATATTTTAAAACCATTTTGGAATTTTGAATTTGGATGGGCAGAGGGGTGTGGGAGCTGCAATTGAACATTTTCTTATAACAATCAGTACCATAGCGGAGTGATTATAATAAGAAAATATTCCACTCCTTGAAGGATACACAGTTCATACTGGAAAAACCCTTCTCCAAACCCGAAGACCCAGAAGACATTGGCACTATATTTATCCATAATAAAAAAAATCCGGAATTTTTTTTTTTTTTACAGAAAATCAGCTAAATCCATAATCCACGGTTCTCGGAAATCTGCCTCAGAAGTCGGTTTCGATCCGCGATCCAGTCCTATTTATGACTAGAGATGGCCGAAATTTAGAAGCTTTGTTCTGTTTTCGGATTTACGGAACTCGGAAAAAACCCGAAAATGGAACTTACTTTCGAGGGTTCAGAACATATTTTCCGAATATGTTATCGAACATATTATCGAACGTTCGAGGTTATTTTCAGTAGCCTTTGAAAATAACCTTAAATGTTTCGTAACCCTCGAAAATAACCTTGAACATTCGGTAACCGTCGAAAATATGTTCTGAAGTCCCCGAAATCCAAAACAGCCGCCCAGGGAACGTTTGGGTTTTCGAAACCGAGGAGTTCATTGTCGGATCTGGGTCTGAGTAGGACCTGGATCCCATCTCTAGTTATAACAGCATTTTCATTCCTGGTAACAAATCTCCTTTTATTTCTGTTTGTTTCTCCATGAACAATACTGTGTAAATATTGAAAAGGTTTGAATAGTAGGATGTGTTTGCTGGGTATGTGGTTATCACTTCCAGGCCTGATGCTTCTCTTTTGTTTATGTCAACAACCCTGATTGGATAAGAAATGTAAATGCAAAGTGCGACATCTCCACACAGGTTCTATGCAAATAAACTCTCCTTTACACGTCTACTACACGTGCCCTAGATTGTAAGTTACTGATGCTCAGAATTGTATTTTTATCTTCTTTATCTAAATTGGTTTTATTTAAAGAGCCGCACGTGGGTAATGCAGGAAGAGATAGACGTCTTTGGTCTGTGATCAGGTCATTTTATATCGAATTGTACTACATCAAATTCCACTAGACTTCCTCGGTAATTGAAAAAGTTTCATCTGAGCTGAGGAAGCCACTTGGATGAGTGGAGAGACATCTTATAAACTAAACAAGTTAAAGATGACTTAGCATTATTTGAAAGTAATAAGAGATCAATGGAGAGGTATAAACCTGCAGGACATTGTTCCACCAGTGGGATTGTAGAACAGAGGTAAGTTTAGACACGGAATTGTGACAATAAATCATCATTACTCCAGACTTGACTCAGGACCTTCTGGTTCAGGATCTCAGGATCAGGGGGGGACTGGCACAGTAGGCTGAAGGGCAAATGCCCAAAAATTTGGGCTGCCACAGAAGCTATTAGTAAGTTACGTGTAAACGGCACAGTGCGTGCCTTTAGCTCTAACATGGGCAAGGAATAGAAGACTCCTCCTCTGCCACTGAACCTCTTTCCTTTACTGACACTGGGAGCACCACAGCCTAAAGTAAAATATTTATGAGAATGGGAGGTCAGTAATGAGGTTTTGGAGACATTTCAGTCTCAGTCTTTGGACATACCTCAGATAAAACCTAAACTATGTGCTGCCTGTCTTGGATGACATGCTAAAATATGATTGAGGGGGGTAGCATGTGCTTATCTATGAGACTACATACATTGTTCTGCTCTTGGCTCCCTTCAAACTCCTGCCCAGACTGTCAGATTAATAGAAGCAGCACAGCAGTTGCCCGTCTTTTAAATTCCCGCGATAGGGACTGGATCCTCGGTCAGGCTCAGAATGCCAAGGATGTGGAGCACGAAAATTCAACCGTACGCATCTTTCCCGACTATTCTTTAGATCTGCAGAGGGGCAGGGCCACTTTTGTGGAAGTCAAAAGGAAATTGGCAACAGCGGGCCTACCATACTCCATGGCCTACCCGGCCCGCCTGCACCCCCACAAAATACCAGCAATGGTATTTTCTCCCTATCCAACGGTTCAGTTCGGTCCCGCTAGGAGACCATGGTTTATATGTCTGTTGATGTTCAACAAGGTTATGCCAAACCCCAGTTTGGAGTCTTGGTTCTGTTTGTTACCTTCTTCTATTATATTCTGTGTTGGAAATTTGAATTATGTGTTTTCAGGGAAGAGGGCGTGTCCAGGAAACTTAGAATATATATATGAATAAACAGCTCAAATTAGTATCATGGAATGTGAGAGGATTAAATGACCCTTAGAAGCGTCTTGCAGTATTCACCCAAGTCCCTGCAAACAGATATCATATGCTTACAAGGGACACACCTTACACAAGCGACCTTACACTACGTGCAAAGACTGTGGATCGGTTCTACAGCCCACAGCACACACTCTTCATATTCTAAAGGTGTATCGATACTCTTAAGTAAACAACTTCAATACTCTATACTAGAAGTTAAATCAGACAGACGGGGACAATACCTCTGTGTAGCACTAACCATATGTTATTGTTGGAATATATGATGCCCCTCCGGCCTCCTTGAGACCCATTAGGGAATCCCTCCCATTTGGGTCTAAGTATCCCAATGGTCAATTAACACTCCACTGCACTAAACAAAATAATTACGGAGTTGAGATGGATCGACACCTGGAGATACCAATTCACACACACTAAAGAATACACTTGCTACTCCAAAACCCATGACTCTCTTTCCAGAATAGATTATATTTCTGTCAATAAATACGCTTATCTCCAGATACGCAATATCGCCCATATACCAAGAGGCACCTGGGATCACTCCCCTATCCTCACCACTTTATATATCCCCAACCAAACATATCTGCAAAGGCCCTGCAAAGGCTCCTTCTGGCTGAACTTATTCCCCAAACAAGACCAATTAACTGAATACATCACTCTATATATCTCTCAGGATCATGGTACAGTACCCCTTGTCACCCAATTGGATGCCCTCAAAGCAGTTCTCAGAGGACATCTTCAATCCACAATTTCCCATATCAAGCGTAGGACAACACAAGAAGAAAGCAAGCTAACTCAATCTCTACAAGAAGCTGAAGCTTCACACATACAATCCCCCACCCCACAAACTATAAAAACACATGGCAATTGGCACAATCACTATATGATACACATCTTACCGAAAAGCATTCTAGAAAGTTATTCTTCCACAAACAGAAATATTTTGAATGTGGCCACCAATCAGCTAAATTGCTAGCGAGACTGGCACATGGCCCCACAGACCAAAATGTGATACTGCAATTAACCGATCCAGACAAAGGTCTCATAACAAACACAGCAGATATACAGGCCTGTCTAACAAAGTACTACACACTCACATATCAATCACAATCCACAGCAGACCAGCCTACAATTGACAAATACCTAGATACCATCCCATTCCCCAAACTCTCTGCATCAAATGCTCTAACACTCGAGGCAGAAATCTCCCTGAAGGAAATTCAAACAGCTCTGAGTGGAATGGCTACAAACGAAACACCAGGGCCTGATGGAATTCCAGCAGCGGTGTACCTTAGATACTCCGAACAAGTCCTCCCATTTCTTCTTGAAACACTGGGTCGGGCCTTCTGTGACAATAAACTCCCTAAATCCATGTATGAAGCATATGTCACCCTTATTCTAAAGCCCGGAAAAGATCCACAGGAGTGTGGGTCACACAGACCCATCTCACTCCTAAATTTAGACTATAAATTGTTGACTAAAATCTTAACCAATAGATTGAAATGAATTATCAAACCATAATTCACCCAGATCAAACCAGCTTTACTCCTGGGAAATCCACGTCCGTAAATATTAGGAAAACCCTTATAAACACCCAAGTAGACCATGACAACTCAGGCACAAGAGTTATGCTGTCACTTGATGCGCAGAAAGCCTTTGATTCAGTGGAATGGGCATACCTATGGTCCTGCCTCACTTGTTTCGGTTTCGGTCCAAAATTCAAAAAATGGGTTCAAATGCTATACGCTCAACCACAAGCTGCAATCAGAGTAAATGGGGCGATTTCCCCCTTTGGAAAGAGGGACCAGACAGGGATGTCCTTTGTCTCCTTATCTATTTGCCCTAGCAGTAGAGCCTTTGCCATAAAACTCCTCTCCGCGTATTGAAGGACTCAGACAGGGTGCCCGCACCTCACTACTGAGCCTATATGCGGATGACATGATACTCTATTTAGCAGACCCAGAACAATCGCTCCAAACCGCATACAATCTGATCTCGGAATTTAGCCCTCTCTCAGGATTATATATAAATTGGGAAAAATCTGCACTTTTTCCTATAGACACAATCGCAAATATTCCCCCGACGGTTGGAACATTGGTACCAGTAGTAAACAGTTTTAAGTATCTAGGTATCCAGATAACCAAATCACCCTCTGATTTCTACTAACTTAATGTAGAACCTATTCTTGAGATGACACAAACTAAGACCGGAATATGGAAAAAACTCCCTATTAATCTAATGGGCAGGATTAATTTAATCAAAATCATACTTTTACCAAAAATTTTATATATACTCCAACACAGCCTACTATATATCCCAAAAGCATTCTTCAACAAACTTCAAAGTGAATTACTAACTTTTCTATGGGGCTCAGGAAGATCCAAGGTTAGGCTTAAGATCCTACAAAGACCTAAGAATAGTGCTGGTCTCGCTATGCCTGATTTCTATTTATATTATTTAGCCGGACAATTAAAATATTATAAACTATGGTGTATCCCAGAAAGGGGAGAGACTTCAGACACTGAAGACCCGTCCTTATATGAGACCGAGAATCTACTACATGCCTACCTCCCAGCCCATCCCCTGATATTTCTTAACTCCAAATCGGGAAACCTCCCGGCAGGAGGAACCACTTTACATACACAACAGTTTAAAATATGGAAAACAGCCAACAAAATTCTAGAAGTCGGAAGACCGCTAGCGCAAACGCCCCTATGGCATAATCCCACATACCCATCTTTAGCCAGTTTAAACCGCCTTCTGGATAAACAAAGGAGTCACACAATTTGGCCATATAATACAAAACAATAAATTAATCTCATTTGGAGAACTGAAAAAATTATTCCCTATTACAAACACAGCCTGGTTTCAATACCTCCAGCTTCGGTGCTCCCTGCTGTCTGATTTTCAGAGCGACACCATACCTCTACACACACATCCAGTAATCCAGATGTTGGTGGTGGGGGGGGGGGAGAGGTGCCTGGTTTCTAGGCTATATGCTTGCCTACTCAACTATACCCTAAAGATGGATACCCGGATGATCCGAGACAGGTGGGGGGCATTGATACCCTCTCTCTCTGAGGAGGACAGGGAGGACCTAGCCGAAACCCATCTACGTGTGCCCCAAATAAATTAATACAATTTTTTATATTACATCAGGCATATCTTTCGCCTCACAGACTCAACCGCATCTCACCCTCCTATTCACCAGAGTGCCCCAAATGCTATCAGACCCCTGCGAATTTTTGGCATCTTTTATGGGAATTCCCAAGGATTGCCTGTTTCTGGTCCAAGGTTGTAAGTTATCTTATATCTATCCTCCCTTACCCAATACCGCAAGACCCTTAAATGTGTATATTAAGAATTCCAGATACAGACATCTGGAATAAAAATGAGTTGGATTTCCTGAGGGGAGCCTTGTTTTATGCCAGAAGAGCTATTGTATTGACATGTATTGAGTCATTTATATTAACAGAGGATCACTGAACAAATTTAACAAAGTGTGGTCTGTTTGGAAATAGACGCAAAAAACAATCTATATTATACCTCAACACATCTCCTCTCATATAATTAATACCCTAAAACAAGGGTCCGCAGCTGATTTTAAACTAATCCTTGACCTCTATGGTTTCTCCCAATGCACTCTCCCTATCATAATATCTTAGGATATTTCAATGGATCTACAACACAGAAAGGTTTTCCCCTTATCCCCAGGGTATATTAACTGTTAGATGTAAATTTTTATAATTCTATATAAAATGATAAATCTCCAGTATTTGAGATGCTAATGATCTGTACGGTTGACTCAAAGCGAGAGATACTATCTGTTAGATATATGTACATCTGTTTAAAATAATAAGAAGCGTGGTAATGTAAAATGTTGTTTATTGTGACTGGATGTTTTTCTTAAATAAAAACAGTATAAAAAAAAAAAGACATGGTCGCCTTGTGTACTATAAAAGATAGTAAATGTTTTATTTATTAAACAGCCAGATATTTGGATATCCATAATTGTTACTTTATTATGTATGTGTAAAATATAATGATGCTGATGTAAATTACTGATCACTATTGGTATTTTGCCAATGAGTCTATACCTTACAATTGTGGTTAGGATGTCACGTTAGGATGTGGTCTCAATACACCAATACCAGCCATGCTATTTAAAGACAATAAAGGAGCAGTATCACACTTTAGCAATATCACACTATTACAAATATGACAAACTGAGCAGTTGTAGATATTTAGTCTATTAGATTATTTTGACTTGTTTTTTTCTCTTAGACAAGTTAACAGTCAACATTCTCCGTGATAATCTACTGATCTAATGTATATATCTGTATAGATAAAATTCCTTCTGCCTTTACATATATTTAACTACCAGTGGAGGAAGAGGTTTGTGTTCTCTGTATAAATTTGCATGGGCCTCTCCTATGTTAATGACTCAGTAGAGTGTGAACATTGAATCAGATACGGTGTATGGGGCAGTGTGAGTTACACAAAATGGATCGGGTTTCCATCGGACACTTCCTCCTCCTGACCTTGTCCCTGGGGGTCAAATCTGATCGATATATTGTAAGTAAAACTTTGCACTAAAGGGCCGTGGGGGATTTTAAAGGGGAAGAATATAAGAAACTGAAAATATTCATCTTTTAGTATGGGGTCTGCTTGGGATGGTGATATCAGAAATGTTCTGTTATCGAAGGGAGATATTTATATTGAAATTGGGTTGGTAGCACTAGATGAACATTTCTTAGATTACTTGGATTTTCCATGGGGTTTAGTAATTTATTCTCTTTGAAAAATTGCAAATAATGGCCACACAACCTGGCACTTTATCAATGATCAATGACACATATCAAGGGAAATGTATTATTAGAGAATGGACACAGCTCTTCACATGTTAGAATAATGTGTTCCCTTTAACCATGAATATATAATGTAAAGAACAGAGACAAACCAGGAAGAGATGAGGAAGTCTATAGAAGGTCTTTAGAAATAAAAACCATTTGTATTATATTTACAACAGTCCACCAACAATATAAATCTGGGATATGTTTAAAATAGTCCCATATAAACATTTAAGAATTTCCTTGGTTTACCTCATAATAACCAAAGACATAGATGTATACAAGGGTGAAGTCTGTTAGCTATACTTACAGGTATGGAGCTCTTGTCCATTGAATCTTTATTGACTCATCCTTTCTCTCAAACATTAGCAGATCATCTCTTCTTCTTGGCCTCATAGTTATTATTCCTGATGTGACATCAGATTCACCACATGTGCAGATTTTTAAACACGTTGATCCATAAAGAAAATGGTATCCATGGAACAACCATTCTGTAGGATGAATGTAATGTTATTAGATGTAGAGATATTGTACTGTGTATTACTTCACATGTGGGAAATCCATACATCTTCATATCCGCTTGTATAGTTTGATGGTGCCCAAAGAGGAAAAATAGTGTTGGGGGCTTCCACAACCTTCAACCAATCAAAGCCTATGTGTTGGGGGCTTCCACAACCTTCAACCAATCAAAGCCTATGTGTTGGGGGCTTCTACAACCTTCAACCAATCAAAGCCTATGTGTTGGGGGCTTCATAGACCTGTGTGAATTATACAGGTGTCCTGCATTCATCACTATGGTGTCTTCATCTAAATGAGAGTTTGTTGTGAAGGTTCCAGTGCAATGTAAAGAGGAGAACACAGGATTGTGGGAGTTTATGTTCTGTCCAATTGAAGGTGTAACTTTTTATTTTTAGCAGGCATCTGGTGAACTGGGGACATATAACAGAACAATTGGTAAGTGAAATATTCTGTGCAGGGTTTAACCATGGATCATTAGTTTCAGTCAATGTAAAGAGACTATAGATTTTAATTCACTAAAATGGGCATTTGTCCCCATTTTATTTAGGTGACGTGGGTGCAAACCTAGAACAAGTGAATGACCAGTGGAATGTGACAGGATTGTTAGGACTTTCCCATTCGGTAGGTGCAGTTAAAGAGATCTGTTTGCTCCTGATTGAGACTAAAATTAACCACAACGGACAGTCCATTTTTCGGTCCGTGTGTAGTGGGCTATTTTCAGAAGATTTTTGCTAAACACCCAGGACTGTTGCTGGGATATATGTGATGTAACCTCAGCACAATGGCCATTAAGACAACGTCAGGCTATTTCTGGGGTTATATTGGAAAATGAATTTAAAGAAATGAACCATGAAATATTTTGCTTTTAGTGAGTTGATTTTGTCCTTGTCCCTGTGTATCTCCTGTTCTACTTGCGATCGACAGAGACAAAGCAGAAGATTATTATTATTGATTTATATAGCACCAACATCTTCCGTGGCGCTTTACAGTTACATAATCATACATATAGAAGATGAATCAATCGCACCTGCAGTTAATTATTTCCACTCTTACAGGATATTCATTCACATGGGTATTTTGTTTTGCAGGAAGGGAAAAGTGTTGTCACAAGATCTCCTTTAAGTTTAGGGGAAATATATCAAAGACTAAGTACAGCTGGTAAGTAAAGTGACTGGATCTTCCCAAGAGCAGTAATATTCTGTAATATAATGGTAAAGCTATGGAACTGTCTTCCAGTGGACGTTGTTATGGCAGGTTCATTGGTCAGTTTAATAAAAAGCTGGATGAGTTTCTACAAACAAGGAATGTTGCAAGTTACTGGTATTGATACATAAAGTAGAGTTGGGAAAGGGTTTGTCACTGTGAGAACGGTAAAGCTATGGAACTGTCTTCCAGTGGACGTTGTTATGGCAGGTTCATTGGTCAGTTTAATAAAAAGCTGGATGAGTTTCTATAAACAAGGAATGTTACAAGTTACTGGTATTGATACATAAAGTAGAGTTGGGAAAGGGTTTTTCACGGTGAGAATGGTAAAGCTATGGAACTGTCGTCCAGTGGACGTTGTTATGCAGGTTCATTGGTCAGTTTAAAAAAAAAGCGGGATGAGTTTCTACAACAAGGAATGTTAGAAGTTAACTGGTATTGATACATAAAGTAGAGTTGGGAAGGGTTTGTCACTGTGAGAACGAGTAAAGCTATGGAAACTGTCTTCCAGTGGACGTTGTTATGGCAGGTTCTTGGTCAGTTTATAAAAAAGCTGGATGAGTTTCTACAAACAAGGAATGTTCAAGTTACTGGTATTGAGACTAAATAGTAGAGTTGGGAAAGGGTTTTCACTGTGAGAACGGTAAAGCTATGGAACTGTTTCCAGTGGACGTTGTTATGGCAGGTTCATTGGTCAGTTTAATAAAAAGCTGGATGAGTTTCTACAAACAAGGAATGGACAAGTTTACTGGTATTGATACATAAAGTGAGTTGGGAAAGGGTTTGTCACTGTGAGAACGGTAAAGCTATGGAACTGTCTTCCAGTGGACGTTGTTATGGCAGGTTCATTGGTCAGTTTAATAAAAAGCTGGGATGGATGTTTCTACAAACAAGGAATGTTGCAAGTTATGGTATTGAACATAAAGTAGAGTTGGGAAAGGGTTTGTCACGTGAGAACGGTACAAGCTATGGAACTGTCTTCCAGTGGACGTTGTTATGGCAGGTTCATTGGTCAGTTTAATAAAAGCTGGATGAGTTTCTACAAACAAGGATGTTACAAGTTACTGGTATTGATACATAAAGTAGAGTTGGGAAAGGGTTTGTCACGTGAGAACGGTAAAGCTATGGAACTGTCTTCCAGTGGACGTTGTTATGGCAGGTTCATTGGTCAGTTTAATAAAAAGCTGGATGAGTTTCTACAACAGGAATGTTTCAAGTTCTGGTATTGATACATAAGTAGGTTGGGAGGGTTTTCACTGTGAGAACGGTAAGCTATGGAACTGTCTTCCAGTGCGTTGTTATGGCAGGTTCATTGGTCAGTTTTAAAAAGCTGGATGAGTTTCTACAAACAAGGAATGTTCAAGTTACTGGTATTGATCATAAAGTAGAGTTGGGAAGGGTTGTCACTGTGAGAACGGTAAAGCTATGGAACGTCTTCCAGTGGACGTTGTATGGCAGGTTCATTGGTCAGTTTAATAAAAAGTGGATGAGTTTCTAAAACAAGGAATGTTACAAGTTACTGGTTGATACATAATAGTAGATTGGGAAAGGGTTGTCACTGTGAGAACGGTAAAGCTATGGAACTGTCTTCCAGTGGACGTTGTTATGGCAGGTCATTGGTCAGTTTATAAAAAAGCGGATGAGTTTCTACAAACAAGGAATGTTACAAGTTACTGGTATTGATACATAAAGTAGAGTTGGGAAGGGTTTGTCACTGTGAGAACGGTAAAGCTATGGAACTGTCTTCCAGTGGACGTGTTTGCAGGTTCATTGGTCAGTTTATAAAAAGCTGGATGAGTTTCTACAAACAAGGAATGTTACAAGTTACTGGTATTGATACATAAAGTGAGTTGGGAAAGGTTTGTCACTGTGAGAACGGTAAAGCTATGGAACTGTCTTCAGGGACGTTGTTATGGCAGGTTTCATTGGTCAGTTTAATAAAAAGCTGGATGAGTTTCTCAAACAAGGAATGTTACAAGTTACTGGTATTGACATAAAGTAGAGTTGGGAAAGGGTTTGTCACTGTGAGAACGGTAAAGCTATGGAACTGTCTTCCAGTGGACGTTTGTTTATGGCAGTTCATGGTTCAGTTAAAAAAAAGCTGGATGGAGTTTCTACAAACAAGGAATGTTACAAGTTACGGATTGATACATAAAGTAGAGTTGGGAAAGGGTTTGTCACTGTGAGAACGGGAAAGCTATGGAACTGTCTTCCAGTGACGTTGTTATGGCAGGTTTGGTCAGTTTAATAAAAAGCTGGATGAGTTTCTAAACAAGGAATGTTACAAGTTACTGGTATTGATACATAAAGTAGAGTTGGGAAAGGGTTTGTCACTGTGAGAACGTAAAGCTATGGAACTGTCTCCAGTGGACGTTGTTAGGCAGGTTTCATTGGTCAGTTTAATAAAAGTGGATGAGTTTCTACAAACAAGGAATGTACAAGTTACTGGGTATGAACATAAAGTAGAGTGGAAAGGGTTTGTCACTGTGAGAACGGTAAGCTATGGAACTGTTCTTCCAGTGGACGTTGTTATGGCAGGTTCATTGGTCAGTTTAATAAAAAGCTGGATGAGTTTCTCAACAAGGAATGTTACAGTTACTGGTATTGATACATAAAGTAGGTTGGGAAGGTTTGTCACTGTGGAGAACGTAAAGCTATGAACTGCCTTCCAGTGGAGTTGTTATGGCAGGTTCATTGGAGTTTATAAAAAGCTGGATGAGTTTCTGCAAACAAGGAATGTTACAAGTTACGGTATTGATACATAAAGTAGAGTTGGGAAAGGGTTTGTGACTGTGGAACGGTAAAACTATGGAACTGTCTTCCAGTGGACGTTGTTATGGCAGGTTCATTGGTCAGTTTAATAAAAAGCTGTGAGGGTTCTACAAACAAGGAATGTACAAGTTACTGGTATTGATACATAAAGTAGAGTTGGAAAGGGTTTGTCACTGTGAGAAACGGTAAAGCTATGGAACTGTCTTCCAGTGGACGTTGTTATGGCAGGTTCATTGGTCAGTTTAATAAAAAGCTGGATGAGTTTTTACCAACAAGAATGTTACAAGTTACTGGTATTGATACATAAAGTAGAGTTGGGAAAGGGTTTGTCACTGTGAGAACGTTAAAGCTATGGAACTGTCTTAGTGGACGTTGTTATGGCAGGTTCATTGGTCAGTTTAATAAAAAGCTGGATGAGTTTCTACAAACAAGGAATGTTACAAGTTACTGGTATTGATACATAAAGTAGAGTTGGGAAAGGGTTTGTCACTGTGAGAACGGTAAAGCTATGGAACGTCTTCCAGTGGACGTTGTTATGGCAGGTTTCATTGGTCAGTTTAATAAAAAGCTGGATGAGTTTCTCAAACAAGGAATGTTACAAGTTACTGGTTATTGATACATAAAGTAGAGTTGGAAAGGGTTTTGTCACTGTGAGAACGGTAAAGCTATGGACTGTCTTCCAGTGGACGTTGTTATGGCAGGTTCATTGGTGCAGTTTAATAAAAAGCTGGATGAGTTTCTACAAACAAGGAATGTTACCAGTTACTGGTATTGATACATAAAGTAGAGTTGGAAAGGGTTTGTCACTGTGAGAACGTAAAGCTATGGAACTGTCTTTCCAGTGAGTTGTTATGGAGTTCATTGGTCAGTTTAATAAAAAGCTGGATGAGTTTCTACAAACAAGGAAGTTACAAGTTACTGGTATTGATACATAAAGTAGAGTTGGGAAGGGTTTGTCACTGTGAGAACGGTAAAGCTAGGAACTGTCTTCCAGTGGACGTTTTATGGCAGGTTCATTGGTCAGTTTAAAAAAGCTGGATGAGTTTCTCAAAACAAGGAATGTTACAAGTTACTGGTATTGATACATAAAGTAGAGTTGGAAAGGGTTTGTGACTGTGAGAACGGTAAAGCTATGGAACTGTCTTCCAGTGGACGTTGTTATGGCAGGTTCATTGGTAGTAATAAAAAGCTGGATGAGTTTCTACAAACAGGAATGTTACAAGTTACTGGTATTGATACATAAAGTAGAGTTGGAAAGGGTTTGTCACTGTGAGAAGGTAAAGCTATGGAACTGTCTTCCAGTGGACGTTGTTATGGCAGGTTCATTGGTCAGTTTAATAAAAAGCTGGATGAGTTTCTACAAACAAGGAATGTTACAAGTTACTGGTATTGATACATAAGTAGAGTTGGGAAAGGGTTTGTCACTGTGAGAACGGTAAAGCTATGGAACTGTCTTCCAGTGGACGTTGTTATGGCAGGTTCATTGGTCAGTTTAATAAAAAGCTGGATGAGTTTCTACAAACAAGGAAGTTACAAGTTACGGTATTGTACATAAAGTAGAGTTGGGAAAGGTTTGTCACTGTGAGAACAGTGTAAAGCTATGAACTGTCTTCCAGTGGACGTTGTTATGGCAGGTTCATTGGTAGTTAATAAAAAGCTGGATGAGTTTCTACAAACAAGAGATGTTACAAGTTACTGGTATTGATACATAAAGTAGAGTGGGAAAGGGTTTGTCACTGTGAGAACGGTAAAGCTATGGAACTGTCTTCCAGTGGACGTTGTTATGGCAGGTTCATTGGTCGTTTAATAAAAGCTGGATGAGTTTCTACAAACAGGAATGTAAGTTACTGGTATTGATCATAAAGTAGAGTGGGAAAGGGTTTGTCACTGTGAGAACGGTAAAGCTATGGAACTGTCTTCCAGTGGACGTTGTTATGGCAGGTTATTGGTCAGTTTAATAAAAAGCTGGATGAGTTTTCTACAAACAAGGAATGTACAAGTTATGGTATTGATACATAAGTAGAGTTGGGAAAGGGTTTGTCACTGTGAGAACGGTAAAGCTATGGAACTGTCTTCCAGTGGACGTTGTTATGGCAGGTTCATTGGTCAGTTTAATAAAAGCTGGATGAGTTTCTACAAACAAGGAATGTTACAAGTTACTGGTATTGATACATAAATAGAGTTGGGAAAGGGTTTGTCACTGTGAGAACGGTAAAGCTATGGAACTGTCTTCCAGTGGACGTTGTTATGGCAGGTTCATTGGTCAGTTTAATAAAAAGCTGGATGAGTTTCTACAAACAAGGAATGTTACAGTTACTGGATTGATACATAAAGTAGAGTTGGGAAAGGGTTTGTCACTGTGAGAACGGTAAGCTATGGAACTGTCTTCCAGTGGACGTTGTTATGGAGGTTCATTGGTCAGTTTAAAAAAGCTGGATGAGTTTCTCAAACAAGGAATGTTACAGTTACTGTATTGATACATAAAGTAGAGTTGGGAAGGGTTTGTCACTGTGAGAACGGTAAAGCTATGGAACTGTCTTCCAGTGGACGTTGTTATGGCAGGTCATTGGTCAGTTAATAAAAAGCTGGATGAGTTTCTCAACACAAGGATGTTACAAGTTACTGGTATTGATACATAAAGTGAGTTGGGAAAGGGTTTGTCACTGTGAGACGGTAAAGCTATGGAACTGTCTTCCAGTGGACGTTGTTATGGCAGGTTCATTGTGCAGTTTAATAAAAGCTGGATGAGTTTCTACAAACAAGGAATGTTACAAGTTACTGGTATTGATACATAAAGTAGAGTTGGAAAGGGTTTGTCACTGTGAGAACGGTAAAGCTATGGAACTGTCTTCCAGTGGACGTTGTTATGGCAGGTTCATTGGTCAGTTTAATAAAAGCTGGATGAGTTTCTACAAAACAAGGAATGTTACAAGTTACTGGTATTGATACATAAGTAGAGTTGGGGTGTGTGTATGGTGGAGAACGGTAAGCTATGGAACTGTTTTCAGTGGACGTTGTTATGGCAGGTTCATTGGTCAGTTTAAAAAAGCTGGTGAGTTTCTACCAACAAGGAATGTTACAAGTTACTGGTATGATACATAAAGTAGAGTTGGGAAAGGGTTTTTCACTGTGAGAACGGTAAAGCTATGGAACTGTCTTCCAGTGGACGTTGTTATGGCAGGTTCATTGGTCAGTTTAAAAAAAGCTGGATGAGTTTCCAACAAGGAATGTTACAAGTTACTGGATTGATACATAAGTAGATTGGGAAAGGGTTTGTCACTGTGAGAACGTAAAGCTATGGAACTGTCTTCCAGTGGACGTTGTTAGGCAGGTTCATTGGTAGTTTAATAAAAAGCTGGATGAGTTTCTACAAACAAGGAATGTTACAAGTTACTGGTATTGATCATAAGTAGATGGTTGAAAGGGTTTGTCACTGTGAGAACGGTAAAGCTATGGAACTGTCTTCCAGTGGACGTTGTTATGGCAGGTTATTGGTCAGTTTTAAAAAAAGCTGGATGAGTTTCTACAAACAAGGAATGTTACAAGTTACTGGTATTGTACATAAAGTAGAATGGAAAGGGTTGTCACTGTGAGAACGGTAAAGCTATGGAACTGTCTTCCAGTGGACGTTGTTATGGCAGGTTCATTGGTCAGTTTAATAAAAAGCTGGATGAGTTTCTACAAACAAGGAATGTACAAGTTACTGGTATTGATACATAAAGTAGAGTTGGGAAAGGGTTTGTCACTGTGAGAACGGTAAAGCATGGAACTGTCTTCCAGTGGACGTTGTTTATGGCAGGTTCATTGTCAGTTTAAAAAAAGCTGGATGAGTTCTCTACAAACAAGGAATGTTAAAAGTTACTGGTATTGATACATAAAGTAGAGTTGGGAAAGGGTTTGTCACTGTGAGAACGGTAGTAACCTAGGAACTGTCTTCCAGTGGACGTTGTTATGGCAGGTTCATTGGTCAGTTTAATAAAAGCTGATGAGTTTCTACAAACAAGGAATGTTACAAGTTACTGGTATTGAACATAAAGTAGAGTTGGGAAAGGGTTGTCACTGTGAGAACGGTAAAGTATGAACTGTCTTCCAGTGGACGTTGTGTTATGGCAGGTTCATTGGTCAGTTATAAAAAGCTGGATGAGTTTCTCAAACAAGGAATGACAAGTTACTGGTATTGATACATAAAGTAGAGTTGGGAAGGGTTGTCACTGTGAGAACGGTAAGTGATGGAACTGTCTTCCAGTGGAGTTGTTATGGCAGGTTCATTGGTCAGTTAAATAAAAAGCTGGATGAGTTCTCAAACAGGAATGTTACAAGTTACTGGTATTGATACATAAAGTAGATTTGGGAAAGGGTTTGTCACTGTGAGAACGTTAAAGCTATGGAACTGTCTTCAGTGGACGTTTGTTATGGCAGGTTCATTGTGTAGTTTAATAAAAAGCTGGATGAGTTTCTACAAACAAGGAATGTTACAAGTTACTGGATTGATACATAAAGTAGAGTTGGAAAGGGTTGTCACTGTGAGAACGGTAAAGCTATGGAACTGTCTTCCAGTGGACGTTGTTATGGCAGGTTCATTGGTCAGTTTAATAAAAAGCTGGATGAGTTTCTACAAACAAGGAAGTGTACAAGTTACTGGATTGATACATAAGTAGAGTTGGGAAAGGGTTTGTCACTGTGAGAACGGTAAAGCTATGGAACTGTCTTCCAGTGGACGTTGTTATGGCAGTTCATTGGTCAGTTTAATAAAAGCTGGATGAGTTTCTACAAACAAGGAATGTTACAAGTTACTGGTATTGATACATAAGTAGAGTTGGGAAAGGGTTTGTCACTGTGAGAACGGTAAAGCTATGGAACTGTCTTCCAGTGGACGTTGTTATGGCAGGTTCATTGGTCAGTTTAATAAAAAAGTGGATGAGTTTCTACAACAGGAATGTTACAAGTTACTGGTATTGATACAAAAGTAGAGTTGGAAAGGGTTTGTCACTGTGAGAACGGTAAAGCTATGGAACTGTTCTTCAGTGGACGTTGTTATGGCAGGTTCATTGGTCAGTTTAATAAAAGCTGGATGAGTTTCTACAAAAAAGGAATGTTACAAGTTACTGGTATTGATATCATAAAGTAGAGTTGGAAAGGGTTTGTCACTGTGAGAACGGTAAAGCTATGGAACTGTCTTCCAGTGGACGTTGTTATGGCAGGTTCATTGGTCAGTTAATAAAAAGCTGGATGAGTTTCTAAAAAAAGGAATGTTACAAGTTACTGGTATTGATACTAAAGTGAGTTGGGAAAGGGTTTGTCACTGTGAGAACGGTAAAGCTATGGAACTGTCTTCCATGGACGTTGGTATGGCAGGTTCATTGGTCATTTAATAAAAAGCTGGATGAGTTTCTACAAACAGGAATGTTACAAGTTACTGGTATTGATAATAAAGTAGAGTTGGGAAAGGTGTGTTACTGTGAGAACGGTAAGCTATGGAACTGTCTTCCATGGACGTTGTTTATGGCAGGTTCAGGTTCATGGTCGTTTAATAAAAAGCTGGATGAGTTTCTACAAACAAGGAATGTTACAAGTTACTGGTATTGATACATAAAGTAGAGTTGGGAAAGGGTTGTCACTGTGAGAACGGTAAGCTATGGAACTGTCTTCCAGTGGACGTTTTATGGCAGGTTCATTGGTCATTTAATAAAAAAGCTGGATGAGTTTCTACAAACAAGGAATGTTACAAGTTACTGGATTGATACATAAAGTAGAGTGGGAAGGGTTTGTCACTGTGAGAACGGTTTAAAGTATGGAACTGTCTTCCAGTGGACGTTGTTATGGCAGGTTCATTGGTCAGTTTAATAAAAAGCTGGATGAGTTTCTACAAACAAGGAATGTTACAAGTTACTGGTATTGACATAAAGTAGAGTGGGAAGGGTTGTCACTGTGAGAACGTAAGTATGGAACTGTTTCCAGTGGAAGTTGTTATGCAGGTTCATTGGTCAGTTTAATAAAAGCTGATGAGTTTCTACAAACAAGGAATGTACAGTTACTGGGATTGATACATAAAGTAGAGTTGGGAAGGGTTTGTCACATGTGAGAACGGTAAAGCTATGGAACTGTCTTCCAGTGGAGTTTTATGCAGGTTCATTGGTCAGTTATAAAAAAGCTGGATGAGTTTCTACAAACAAGGAATGTTACAAGTTACTGGATTGATACATAAGTAGAGTTGGGAAAGGGTTTGTCACTGTGAGAAGGTAAAGCTATGGAACTGTCTTCCAGTGGACGTTGTTATGGCAGGTTCATTGGTCAGGTTAATAAAAAGCTGGATGAGTTTCTCAAACAAGGAATGTTACAAGTTACTGGGATTGATACATAAAGTAGAGTTGGGAAGGGTTTGTCACTGTGAGAACGGTAAAGCTATGGAATGTCTTTCAGTGTGAGTTGTTATGGCAGGTTCATTGGTCAGTTTAATAAAAAGCTGGATGAGTTTCTCAAACAGGAATGTACAAGTTACGGGATTGATACATAAAGTAGAGTTGGGAAAGGGTTTGTCACTGTGAGAACGGTAAAGTATGGAACTGTCTTCCAGTGGACGTTGTTATGGCAGGTTCATTGGTCGGTTAATAAAAGCTGATGAGTTTTGCAAACAAGGAATGTTACAAGTTACTGGTATTGATACATAAGTAGAGTTGGGAAAGGTTTGTCACTGTGAGAACGGTAAAGCTATGGAACTGTCTTCCGTGGACGTGTTATGGCAGGTTCATTGGTCAGTTTAAAAAAAGCTGGATGAGTTTTACCAAACAGGAATGTTACAAGTTACTGGGATTGATACATAAAGTAGAGTTGGGAAAGGGTTTGTCACGTGAGAACGGTAAAGCTAGGAACTGTCTTCCAGTGGACGTTGTTATGGCAGGTTCATTGGTCAGGTTAATAAAAGCTGGATGAGTTTCTCAAACAAGGAATGTTACAGTTCTGGATTGATACAAGTAGAGTTGGGAAAGGGTTTGTCACTGTGAGAACGGTAAGCTATGGAACTGTCTTCCAGTGGACGTTGTTATGGCAGGTTCATTGGTCAGTTTATATAAAAAGCGGGATGAGTTTCTACAACAAGGAATGTACAAGTTACTGGTATTGATACATAAAGTAGAGTTGGGAAAGGGTTTGTCAAGTGGAGAACGGTAAAGCTATGGACTGTCTTCCAGTGGACGTTGTTATGGCAGGTTCATTGGTCAGTTTAATAAAAAGCTGGATGAGTTTCTACAAACAAGGAATGTTACAGAGTACTGGTATTGATACATAAAGTAGAGTTGGGAAAGGGTTTGTCACTGTGAGAACGGTAAAGCTATGGAACGTCTTCCAGTGGACGTTGTTATGGCAGGTTCATTGGTCAGTTTAATAAAAAAGCTGGATGAGTTTCTACAAACAAGGAATGTTACAAGTTACTGGTATTGATACATAAGTAGAGTTGGGAAAGGGTTTGTCACTGTGAGAAGGTAAAGCTATGGAACTGTCTTCCAGTGGACGTTTATGGCAGGTTCATTGGTCAGTTAATAAAAAGCTGGATGAGTTCTACAAACAAGGAATGTTACAAGTTACTGTATTGATACAATAAAGTAGAGTTGGAAAGGGTTGTCACTGTGAGAACGGTTAAAGCTATGGAACTGTCTTCCAGTGGACGTTGTTATGGCAGGTTCATTGGTCAGTTAATAAAAAGCTGATGAGTTTCTGCAAACAAGGAATTACAGTTACTGGTATGATACATAAAGTAGAGTTGGGAAAGGTTTGTCTGTGAGAACGGTAAAGCTAGGAACTGTCTTCCAGTGGACGTTGTTATGGCAGGTTCATTGGTCAGTTTAATAAAAAGCTGGATGAGTTTCTACAAACAAGGAATGTTACAAGTTACTGGTATTGATACATAAGTAGAGTGGGAAAGGGTTTGTCACTGTGAGAACGGTAAAGCTATGGAACTGTCTTCCAGGGACGTTGTTATGGCAGGTTCATTGGTCAGTTAATAAAAAAGCTGGATGAGTTTCTACAACACAGGAATGTTAAGTCTGGTATTGATACATAAAGTAGAGTTGGGAAGGGTTTGTCACTGTGAGAACGGTAAAGCTATGGAAACTGTCTTCCAGTGGACGTTGTTTATGGCAGGTTCATGGTCGTCAATAAAAAGTGGATGAGTTTCTACAACAAGGAATGTTACAAGTACTGGTATTGATACATAAAGTAGAGTTGGGAAAGGGTTTGTCACTGTGAGAACGGTAAGCTATGGAACTGTCTTCAGTGGACGTTGTTATGGCAGGTTCATTGGTCAGTTAATAAAAAGCTGGATGAGTTTCCAAACAAGGAATGTTACAAGTTACTGGTATTGATACATAAAGTAGAGTTGGGAAAGGGTTTGTCACTGTGAGAACGGTAAAGCTATGGAACTGTCTTCCAGTGGACGTTGTATGGCGGTTCATTGGTCAGTTTAATAAAAAGCTTGGATGAGTTTCTACAAACAAGGAATGTTACAATGTTACTGGTATTGATACATAAAGTAGAGTTGGGAAAGGGTTTGTGCACTGTGAGAACGGTACAGCTATGGAACTGTCTTCCAGTGGACGTTGTTATGGCAGGTTCATGTGTCAGTTTAATAAAAAGCTGGATGAGTTTCTACCAAAGGAATGTACAGTTACTGGTTGAACATAAAGTAGAGTTGGGAAAGGGTTTTGTCACTGTGAGAACGGTAAAGCTATGGAACTGTCTTCCAGTGGACGTTGTTATGGCAGGTTCATTGGTCAGTTTAATAAAAGCTGGATGAGTTTCTACAAACAAGGAATGTTACAAGTTACTGGTATTGATACATAAAGTAGAGTTGGGAAGGGTTTGTCACTGTGAGAAGGTAAAGCTATGGAACTGTCTTCAGTGGACGTTGTTTGGCAGGTCATTGGTCAGTTTAATAAAGTGGATGAGTTTCTCAAACAAGGAATGTTACAAGTTACTGGTATTGATACATAAAGTAGAGTGGGAAGGGTTTGTCAATGTGAGAACGGTAAAGCTATGGAACTGTCTTCCAGTGGACGTTGTTATGGCAGGTTCATTGGTCAGTTTAATTAAAAAGCTGGATGAGTTTCTGCAAACAAGGAATGTTACAAGTTACTGGTATTGATACATAAAGTAGAGTTGGTAAAGGTTTGTCACTGTGAGAACGGTAAAGCTATGGAACTGTCTTCCAGTGGACGTTGTTATGGCAGGTTCATTGGTCAGTTTAATAAAAAGCTGGATGAGTTTCTGCAAAAAGGAATGTTACAAGTTACTGGTATTGATACATAAAGTAGAGTGATCCAGGGAATTTCCATGTGCCACTTGGAGCAGGAAGAAATTTTTTCCCCCTTCTTAACATTTTGGTGGTTTTGTTGCTTCTCTGGATTAAAAGTGATGGGCAGGAATGAGGATATTGCTAGATGGGTTAGACTGGATGGCGTTGTCTTATTTCAACGTCAAATACTATACTAGTACAATACTATACCTGATACTAGACTACTATACATCTTATACTATACTATACTGTACGAGTACGATAAGGTTACAATACTATACTATCCTATACTATACTATACTATAGTGTGAACGACTACCCTTTTTGAATATTGGAATAACATCAGCCTTTTTCCAATCCAGAGGCAAACCTCCGGACATGAGGGAATCTGCAAAAATAAGAAGCAATGGCTTAGAAAACTGAACTTAGCTCCCTAAGTACCCGGGATGTATTTATCCGGTCCAGGAGATTTACTAATATTAACCTTATTTAGTTCTTTTCGTACATATCCTCGGTTAACCAAAGTGCACTTGAATCTTTTATACCATTATTACTACTATACTCTATGATCCTTGGATATACTCTGTACTTGGATCTTCTATAGTGTATATAGAGGGGGGAAAATTATTCTAGACATTTGCTTCGCCATCCTCGTAACTAACTATCCCCATTAAGATTGGTGCCACATTCTCAGTCCTCATCTTCTTACATTATATACTTAAAAAAATGTTAGGCTTAGTGATGCTTTGTTCAGCTATCCTAACTTCATTATTATTTTAGCTAGTTTGATTGCTTTCTTACACTCCTTGTTACAGTTTTATAATCCCTAAGGCCCTTTCCGTTCCCTCTGCTTAAAGGTTGTTAAATGCCTTTTCTTCCTTTCCATTTGCCTCTTACATCAGAATTCAGCCACATGGGCGCGGATTTATTTTTTTACATTTATTTCCATAGGCTATAAATTTAGATGTGAACTTGCTTAAAATCCCCTTGAACACAGCGCACTTCTGTTCAAATTTGCCTTCCCGAATTAAAAGTCTTGTTAACCCAGCGCACTTTTCCTTTCGATAACAAAGTCCAAACGCCACTATTTCATGGTCACTATTCCCTAAGCCTCCAGTTACTTTATATCTATATGCACTCCCCACGATGTTAGATATTTCCAGATCAACAGAGCTCATTTTCTAGTAGGAACCTAACCCACCTGTGAGAGAAAATTATCAAATTCAGCAATTCAGGAACTCATCGCCTTTTTCGTGATGGCAGTTCCACTCCACCAATCAATGTGGTATTAAAGTCCCCCATAATGAGCACACTACACCAATCATGTCAGGGTAATTAAAGTCCCCCATATGAGCACTATCCAACTTGCAGCCCTTGCCAACTGCATATGAGTTGACTCACCTCCTCTCTGCTAGCATTTGGCGGCTTATAGCAGACACCAACAATGACATTACCCCCTTTCTGTTGTCTAATCCACCCATATTGCCTCCACTTTAATCACCATATCGCCAGTTATCTCTTCTTGTAAATTTGGCTACAATTCTTTTAACATTCAACACATACTCCCCCCTTTCCTTTTTTCTCTGTCCTGCCTAAACAAGGCACATCCATCTATAATTACAACCCAGTCGTGAGAACTGTTTTAACCATGTTTTCTGCATTACCTATTACATCATACTTTCATTCAATGCCATCATTTTCCAGTTCACCCATTTTTCAGCCAGGCTTCTCACATTTGCAAAATACATTTTAGATATAATCCTGCGATTATTTGTACACTTTAATACACATGTCTCCCTATCCCCTTTGCTAGCCACCCCCCTTTCCGCCCACCACTGGCCTATCTACACCCTGCTTTCCTCCTGGGCTATCTATCCCAGTGACAAGCATAAGTGGTGAAAGCGGCGAGATGCATCCGAAATAGCACATGTATCACGGTGTTTATCCAGATAAAACTTTGTATTTATTGCGGTTTGTTAAAAACAACAATCGAGTCTCTGATGAAGCGCGAAGTAACCGTGAAAGTCAGGCCACGCTCCCTCCCCCTCTGGCGTTTCCCTGTTTGTGAAGTGTCATGCAGTGTTATCGTTGTTGTTTTTAACAAAACCGCAATAATACAAAGTTTTATTGGATAAACACCGTGATACATGTGCTATTTCGGATGCATCTCGCCGCTTCACCACTTATTGCTTTTGCGACTTATCGTCTGAGGAGGGCGGACGGACCATTCGGCGTCTGGAGATCCCTGGTAATGGTACCGACACATGCGGTGTAGCTCCCCACAGTGAGTAGATATATACTTAAATATATCTATCCCAGTGAGACTGCTAATATGCTCCCCCCAAACCTATTTAAAATCTCCTCCAACCTCTAGCCATCTTCTCCTAAAAGCTGCACCGCATCAGTGAGGTGCAACCATCCCTACCAAAGAGCCTGTAGCCGACAGCAAGTTCTGCCCAGTTCTCAATAAACCCAAACCTTTTTTACACCACTCTCTTAGCCACGCATTAATGCTGCTAGCTCCCGCTGATCTCCCTGGCTTAGCATGTGGCGGCTTAGTATTTCTAAAAACACTACCCTGGAGGTCCTTGCTTTTATCTTGGCCCCTGTTCTCGGAAAATCATGTTTAAGGACACTCACCTCCTCCTCTAACTTTGTCATTGGCCACCAACTGTGAACACGACTGCCGGGTCCACACCAGCCCCACCCAAAATCTGTCTTCTCACGATCACCCAAATGCCGAACCCTAGCAACAGGAAGGCAACACACTTTAGCATGTAGGGTCTTGGCGGCAGTACCCTATCTACCTTCCTTATAATGGAGTCCCCTACCACTACCAACCTGCCTTGCATCTGATCTTTCGTTCCTCTCCCTTGTATCGAGAGATGGCAGTCCTGGGTCAAGGGACTAGCCCCCTCCATACAGGGAATGTGTCCTCCTCCACTTCATTAACTAAGGTGGCAAATCTGTTGGGATGGACAATCTGGGAAGCAGCCCCCTATACTCGTCCGTTCCCCCACTTCCCCTAGTAACCCTAAACAAAACACCTCCCTCAACCTTCCCTGTCCCACTTCCACCCACCTCTATACTGGCCCCAGCCAGTGCCTGCTGAACCTCCATTCTGCAACCAGCAATGCTGCAAGGTGCCCCCTTAGACTCTCCACCTCAGCTTCCAAACGGGCAACCCACTCACCTGACACAGACAGGTTCCCCGGACGTCTGCTCCAGGTTCTAACATGTGGCAGGATGCCCATTGCATGGTACCGACAAAACGGTCCCTTATATACACCCACAACAGCACAGAGAAGACATTAAACTTGTTTAATTGACTCTTGTTTCAATGTCTTCTTTTTCTATGTCCTTGAGAGCAAGGTCCTAAGAGCAAGGGACACTTTCATCTAGTTTGCTTTCACTCACAGGAATCTTCCTTTTGGTAGGACCAAAAACCACAGGTAACAACCAATGAGAAATTCCTATTTAACCTAATAGGCCCCCAACCCCCACACCAATTAGATGCAAAGAGCCAGGAAGGAGGGAAGAAAAAAACACTATTAAACCCTTCACAAACTGTTTGTGATTACAACAGGTGCAATACTAGAAATAGAAGCCCAGCGACCACCTTTAACTGGAGAAAGAAAGATAAGTCTGCTACTGCACACACAGTCTAACACAGTACACAACCAATCCTATTTTCAAACTTATTTCAACTTTCACACACACACATACCAACATCAAATGTTAAATGTCCCTCTTTTTCTATGTCCTTGAGATCACGTCCTTAGAGAAAGGGACACTTTCACTCTAGTTTGTTTCACTCACAGGAAACTTCCTTTTGTTAGGTCCAAACCTGATGAACGGTCCCATGATGGAGATTGCAAACTGTATGCTCCGTGTGATGGAAATTTCTCTGGGTATATACTATGGACAGCCATTAATTAGGGTTCCTTTAATAAAAACCCAGAGAGTATCATAGGGTAGCTGCAATAAGGGGGCCATGTATGTACCTTTGAATTCCGTTCACTTAAATAGATATTAATAAACACATTGGGCAGCACGGTGGCTCAGTGGTTAGTAGTGATACCTTGCAGTGTTTAAGTCTGAGTTCGATTCACATTGGACACTCTGCAAGGAGTTTGTATGTTTCCCCCGTGGGTTTCCTCCAGGCACTTCAGTTTCCCCACAATGATAAAGACATATGATAGGTGTACATGTCAATAAATGTGATTAGAATTGTAAGCTCTCGGGCAGGGCCTGATGTGAATGTATACAGTGTAATTGTAAAGCGATAAGGAAGATGTTGGCGCTATATAAATACCACAATAATAACAACTTGTCCCCATTTACTGCAGGTGACATGGAGACAAACAGACAAAATGATGACCAGAACATGAGAGATGGCGGTTCACGGTTTCCTCTCAGTACGTTTATTTACATCAGAACATTGTGCTCAATGTCCTATTCTTCTTTCACGGTTATAGAATTATATAATGGTATCAATGTACCCAAACTTTGTAGCTCCCAATGGGAACATGGATCAAACTATGGAATTTGTGGTGTTGGTGTTTACGGGACAGATTGATATTAAATTGGATCATGTTTATCACATCCATGGCCAGAAAAAACAACAAAAACTAATCAGGCTATTGTTTCTTCTTGCAGTACTTATCCCAGAACAACATAAGCAAGATTGGTTACCTGCGATCAATCTCTGGTCCAATAATTTGATTGGGATTTCCTGATAACCTGCAAAGAACAATAGTCTGAAGACTTCCCACGATCTTTCACTAAACTTGACCTCTAGATCTAATAGTACCCACAGTGAGAAGCAGATGTAGGAGAAAGTCCTGACATTAATTTTTAAATATCATTAGGTTTAGAAATATTCATTGGACAGTAATTCACACGGGCAGTTTTTTTCAGGAAGTTAGTATTGTTCACGAGAAATCTTCAAGTATAGGGGAAGGTCTCAAACTTCAGCTGGTAAGTACAATGCCAGGTAAGGTGAGTTATGGAAGAGTTATTCTGATTACAGAGATCCAATCAGATGACTAGCGAAACACTTCCAGTGGATGTAACTTAATACCACAGAATAAGTTAATGTAATTAATGCACTACCCTAATAAGTGAACAACATTCTAGGTGGCCACAAGTACATTCTGTTACTATTTAAGTTGCAAAACCTGATTCTTTCTTAAAGGGGAACTGTGGTCTTGAAACAGAGGTCTTTATAAAAAGAGAAGACTACTCTGTACCTTTAAAATGACTCTAGGATAATGCCCTATCTTGCAGTCTATCCAAAGTTACAGCACTATAAAGGGTTTTTTTCCTGCTAGCACTGTGATCTGTGACATCACAAGATCCTGGTCTACCCCCAAGTTTAAGGTGGAGCATGCCCACTGCTGGGACACAGCATCATCAGGCTGCATTGTAAGGCCCAACCCCCAACCTTCTTTATCATTTTTCAAAGCTAGCCTCAAACCCTGAAAATTATTAGCCTCAGAAAATATTTTTTTTGGATGTTGGCTTTGACAGCTTATATAACACATGCCTGTCATAGATACACAGAGATAGGGCAGTCTGGGAACTGGTAACCTATAACTATGATCCATAGAAGACAGACATTATTCTAAGCTTGTTGAAAATACAAGAAAGCACAATTACCCTTTAAGACTATCTTATAGAACCACTTCCATAAGAACTTTAATCATTGCTATGATTGAATGCCCAACTGTGTACATAGAAAAAGAATGGATGGAATTTTCTCAGGGAGTGTTATTACTACAGACACATAAATTAGGTTCCTACAGTATCCACATACTGTTATCACGTACTTTATCCATGTACTCGTATCCATGTAATGTATTCATGTTACTGTTTCATTGTACTGTATCAACGTACTGTGCCGACGCACTGTATTATCCAGTATCTACGTACGTCTCCACGTACGTATAGGCGTACGATCCATGTACTGTCTCCCGTAGTCTCATACATACTGATCCCCTATGTATCTCATATGTCTTCACGTACTGATCTACGTACGTCCTCCAGATGTATATGCGTACTGTTACATGTACTGTTCCCCGTACGTGTCTCCAATACTGGACCCGTACTGTATCTACATACTGTCTTCACGTACGATGACAATGTCTCAGTAACTGTCTGCAACACAGTCCTGCCCACCAGTCCTTAAACACGTACAAGCAATCCTTATTTTCAAACATATTTCAAACTTTCACACACACCATACAACCATCAAATGATTAAATGTCCCTCTTTTTCTATGTCCTTGAGATCAAGGTCCTTTAGAGAAAGGGACACTTTCACTCTAGTTCGTTTCACTAACAGGAAACTTCCTTTTGTTAGGTCCAAACCTAAGTGCAAGGTCCTAATGGAAACTTGCCACTGTATGCGCGGTGATGGAAGTTTCTCAGGGTATATTACTATGGGCAGCCATAAATTAGGGTTCCTTTAATAAAAACCCAGAGAGTATCATAGGTAGCTGCATACTGGGAGACATTGTACTGTACCTTGAATTCCTGTTCACTTATAGACAAATTATAAACACATGGGCAGCCACGGGGCTCAGTGGTTAGTAGTGATACCTTCAGTGTTTAAGTCTGAGTTCGATTCCACCTTTGGACACATTGCAGGAGGTGTATGTTCTCCCCGAGGTTCCTCCAGGCACTCCAGTTTCCCCCCACAATGATAAAGACATAAGCTGATAGGTTGTACATGTCAATAAATGTGATTAGATTGTAAGCTCTTCGGGGCCGGGCCTGCTGTGAATGTATACATGTAATTGTAACGCGCCGCAGAAGATGTTGGCGCTATATAAACCACAATAATAACAACATGCTCCCATTACTGCAGGTACATGGAGACAACAGACAAAATGAGACCAGAAACATGAGAGATGGCGGTTCACGGTTTCCTCTTCAGTACGTTCATTTACACATAAACTTGTGCTCAATGTCCTTATTCTTCTTCATGGTTATAGAATTATATAAGGGTATCAATGTACCCAAACTTTGTAGCTCCCAATGGGTAACATGGATCAAAACTATGGAATTTGTGTGTTGGTGTTACGGACAGTGATTTAAATTGGATATGTTATCACATCCATGGCCGAAAGAAAACACAAAAAAAAAATAATCAGGCTATTGTTTCTTGCAGTACTATCGCCAGAAAAACATGAGAGAGATTGTTACCTGCGACAATCTCTGGTCCAATAATTTGATTGGATTTCCGATAACCTGCAAGAACAATAGTCTGAGACTTTCCACCGATCTTTCATCAACCTTGACCTCTAGATCTACTAGTACCCCCACGTAAGAGCAGATGTCGGAGAAAGTCCTGACATTAATTTAAAATATCATTAGGTTAGAATATTCATTGGACAGTAATTCACACGGACATTTTCTTTTTCAGGAAGTTAGGATTGTCACGGAGAAATCTTTTCAAGTATATGGGGGAAGGTCTCCAACTACAGCTGGTAAGTACAATGCCAGGTAACGTAGGTATGGAAGAGTTATTTGAATTAAGAGATCATCAGATGAATAGCGAAACTTCCAGTGGATGGAAACTTAATACCACGGAATAAGTTAATGTAATACAATGCATTACCCTAATAAAGTGACAACATTCTAGGTGGCGCACAAGTACATTCTGTTTATATTTTAAGTGCAAAAACCCTGTTTCTTCTTAAAGGGGAACTGTGGTCTTGAACAAGAGGCTTTATTAAAAGAAGAAGAGACTCCTACTGTACCTTACAAGACCCGCTTAGGGATATATGCCCCTATCTGCAGTCTATCCAAAGTTACAGCACTATAAAGGTGTTTTTCCTGCTAGCACTGTGATCTGTGACATCACAAGCAATCACTGGTCACCCGCCAAGTTTAAGGTTGGAGCATGCCCACTGCTGGGACACAGGATCATACGCTTGCATGTGAAGCCCAACCCCACAACCTCTTATCATTTTCAAAAGCTAGCCTCAAACCTGAAATTATAGCCTCAGAAAATAGTTATTTTGGTGGTTTGGCTTTTTTGACAGCTTAAACACATGCCTGTCATAGCGATACACGAGATAGGGCAGTCGGGGAATGTAACCTATTAATATGAATCCATAGAAGTGTACAGACATTCATTCTAAGCTTGTTTGAAAGATACAAAAGAAAGCACATTTACCTTTAAGACATATCTTATGAAAGCCACTTCCAATCAATGGAACTTAATCATTGCTATGATTGAATAGCCAACTGTGTACATAGAAAAAAAAGGAAGGAGGAATTTCTCAGGGGTGTTATTATACAGACAAACTATAAATTGAGGGTCCACGTATACATCTACAGTTACTTATGTACTGTTTCATACTGCAAGTACAGCCATGTTACTGGTTCCCCTACTGCAAATGCTTCACTCGTTAGACTGTATCCCAAGATGTTTCCACTACTGTAGCCATTTACGGTATCCAACCCATAAGTTTCCAATCTAACTGCTTCACTGTACTGTATCCATGATCTGTATCCTACGTTGTTCCATGTACTGTATCCACATTAACGGTATTCCACATTGTTTCACGTAATGTATCCATGTACTGTATCCCACATACTGTGTCCGTTTTCACATTGTACTGTTCTCACATGACTGGACCATTTTCCACATGGTACTGACTGTATCCACATATTGTTGTACTTATCAGTACTGTATCCACTGTCCAAATACTTTCCGTACGTATCCATATATCACATACGTATCCACACTACTGTATCCACACATGTTTACATGTACTTTATCCATGTACTGGTATTTCACAACTGTATAACATATGGTTTCCACGTATATATCCATGTACTGTATCCCACATTACTGTTTCCACGATACTGACGCATGTAAGTATCCAACGTCTGTATCATTTGTTTCCACGTTAGTATCCATTACTGTATCCAATGTAATATATTCATTGTTCTGTTTCATGTTACCGTATCCAGGTACGTTACAACTACTGTGTCGACGCACTGTATCTACGCACTGTATCCACGCACTGTATCAGTAAGCTGTATTCCAAGTTATTGTATTTACATACTGTATCCACGTTACTGTATCATGTACAGTATTCACATACTGTACACGTACGTATCACAGTACAGTTTTCAGATACTGTATCACGTACTGGTATCCAGTACGTATCCAAGTATTGTATTCCCATCATGTATCCACGAGCTGTATCCACGTACTGTATCCACGTATGATCCAAGATTTGTATTCACATACTGTATCCACGCACTGTTATCCAGTTACGTATCCACGTACTTTATTCCACGTAGTATCAACATACTGTATCCACACGTACGCTATCCATGCACTGTATCCACGTACTGTCTCACGTACTGTATCCAAGTATTGATTCACAAACAGTATCACGCACTGATTCCACGTACTGTCTCCACGTCTATATCCAAGTATATCTGTTGTATTACAATTAGATCAAACTGGACTTGAAATGTAGTTCTATTGAAGAGTTCGTCAGTCATACGACTAGCGAATGACTAGATCGAAACGTCTTCAAGAAATACATTTCAAGTCCAGTGTTGATTAATTGATGACTAGCGAATTATTGATGACTAGCGAAAAACGTCTTCAGAATACATTCAAGGTCAGTTGGATCTAATTGAATACAACAGCCTATACCAGGCCTGGATGAATGAGAACCCTTCACAAGGGCATTCCAAGTAATTGATTCACAAATTGTCCACGCATTGTATCCACGCTGTATCCACGTACTGTAGCATGTATTGTATCACACAATGCCATCCAACGTACGGTATCCAAGGATTTATCACATACGTATCCACACCACTGCATCCACATGTACTCGTCTTCCAATTACTGTCTCATGTACTGTATCCAAGATTGTATTCACATACTGTATCCACGTTACTGTTTCCAGGCTGTATCCAAGATTGTTTCACAACAGTATCCCAGTTACTGTTATCACGTAAGTAGCCATGTATTGTATACACATATGTTTTCCACGTACTGTATCCATGTACGTATCCAATACGTTTACCTATATGTTACTGACCATCGTAAGTGTACATGTATGTATCCGTTTCCCGTAATGTATCATGGTAATGAATTCATGTACTGTTTCATGTACCGTATCCATGTACTGTATGCAACGTCGGTGTCGTATCGCACTGTATCTACGCACTGCTTACAGCACTGATCCCGTTATGTATCCAAGTATTGTATTTACATACGTATCCACGTACTGTATCCGGTACAGTATTCACATACTGTATCCACGTACTGTATCACGTACTGTATCCAAGATTGTATCACATCTGGTATCCACGCACTTGTATCCACATACTGTATCCACGTACTGTACCAGTATTAGTGGATTCACATACTGTATCCAGCACTGTATACACATACTGTATCCACGTTACTGATCCCAAATATTGTATTACAATACGGATTCCACGTACTTACCATGCACTGTATCCACGTACTGTCTCCACATATGTATCCAAGTATGGTATTCCCAAACAGTCTATCCACGCACTGTATCCACGTACTGTGCTCCACGGACTGTATCCAAAGTATGTATTCACAAAATGTATCCACGGCAATTGTATCAAGTACTGTATCCACTTACGTAGAATGTAGGTACACACCATGGCATCCACGGATCCTGGATCCAAGATTGTATTCACATACTGTATCCCCACATGCCACCACACTACTGTCTCCAAATATATGTCTCCATGATACTGTATCCAAGTATTGTATCAATCTGTATCCAAGTACTGTTTCCAGTACTGTATCCAAGTTTGGTATTCACAAAACTGTATCCACGTACTGTATCCACGTAACTGTAGCCATGTATTGTATTTAACATATTGTTCCATTTACGTTCCATGTACTGTATCCACATACTGTTAAAGTTACTGTATCCATGTACTGTATCCACGACTTCTCATGTATTGTTCATGTACTGATCAATGTACTTACCATGTAATATATTCAGTACTGTTTATGTATAGCCATCCATGACTGTATAAACGTATGTGTCGACGCATTGTATACTAACGCACGTACCCACCGTCCAGTACTGATATATCCAACAAGAAGTTATGTATCCAAGTATTTGTATTTACATACGGTATCCACGGATGTTATCATGTAGAGTATTCACATGACTGTATCCACGTACTGTATCCACGTACTGTATCCAATGTAGTATTCACATACTGTATCCACGCACGTATCAAAGTACTGTATCCACGTACTGTATCCAAGATGTATTCACATTACGTTATCCACGCACTGTATCCACGTACTGTATCCACGTACTGTATCCAAAGTATTGTATTCACATACTGTATCCACGTACTGGTATTACATGCACGTTTCCAACTACTGTTTCACGTATGTATCCAAGTATTGTATTCAAAACCGTACTCCAGCGACTGTATCCACGTACTGTCTCAGTCTGTACCAAGTATTGTATTCACAAATGTATCCAACGCATGGTATCCACGTATGTATACACGTACCTGTAAGCGCATGTATGGTATCCACACACTGCATCCACGCACTGTATCCAAGTATTGTATTCACTGAACTGTATCCACACACTGCATCCACCTACTGTCTCCACATATGTCTCATGGTAACTGTATCAAGTATTGTGATTCACATACTGTATCCCAGTATGTTTCACGTACTGTATCAAGTATTGATTCATCAAAATGTAGTCCACGTACTGATCACGTACTGTAAGCCATGATTGTATACAATACTGTATCCACGTTACTTATCACGTACTGTATCCACAGTATTGTATCACAAACTGTATCCACGCATTGTAATCCACGTACTGTATCCACGTACTGAGCCAGATTGTATCCACACACTGCAAACGTACTGATCCAAGTATTGATTCACATATGTATACCACACACTGCTCCACATTATGTCTCCACATACTGTCTCATGTACTGTATCCAAGTATTGTTTCAATACTGTATCACGTACTGTTTCCACGTACAGTATCCAAGTATTGTATTTCACAAACTGTATCCACGTTACTGTAGCAAGGTATTGTATTCACATATTGTTTCCACGTACTGTATCCATGTATGTATCCACATACTGTTTCACCATCTGTACTGACTCCATGTAACGTCATCCAGTGGTATTATTTGTTCCAGTACGTATCCAGTACTGTATCCATGTAATATATTACATGTACTGTTTCAATGTACCGTATCATGTACTGTATCAACGTACGGGTGTCGACGCATTGTATCTACGCACTGTATTCCACGCACTGGATCCACGTACTGTATCAAGTGTATTGTATTCACATCACTGTATCCAGTTACTTATCCATGTACAGTATTCACATACTGTATCCACGTACGTAATCCCAGTATGATCCAAGTATTGTATCACATACTGTATCCACGCACTTGTATCCACATACTGTATCCACGTACTGTATCCAGTATTGTATTACATACTGCATCCACGCACTGTATCCACCTTACTGTATCCACGTATGATTCATGCACTGTATCCACGTTACTGTCTCATGTACGTATCCAAGTATTGTATTCCACAAAACAGTTCCAAGCACTGTATCCACGACGTCGCTCCACGTACTGTATCCAAGTATTGTATTCACAAACTGTATCCACGCATTGTATCCCGTACTGTATCCACGACTGTAGCCAGTGTATTGTATCCACAACTGCATCCAGTACTGCTTACAAGTAGTGTATTCACCAAACTGTATCCACACACTGCATCACATTACTGCTTCCACCAAATGTCTCTGCATGTACTGTATCCAGGAGTGATGTATTCACATACTGTATCCAAATTTACTTTTTCCACGTACTGTATACCAAGGTTGTATGCACAAACTGTATCCACGTACTGTTAGCCATGTAATTGTATCAACATACTGTATCCAGTACTGCATCCATGTACTGGTATCCACATACTTTATCCACAAGTATTGTATTCACATACTGATCCACGTATGGTTCCACGTATGCTTTATTCAAGTTTGTATTCACAAACTGTATCCACGCACTGATACATCGTCACTTGTATCCACATACTGTAGACCCAAGTATGTATGATTCACATTACTGTATCCAGTTTATGCATCCAGTGTATCTGTATACCAAGTATTGTATTCACTATACGGTATCCACATACCTGTCTCCATGTACTGATCCAAGTAGTGTATTCAATACTGTACCACCGTAATGTATCACACGCTAAGTGATCTAAGTTGTATTCACATACTGGATCCCGCATTGTATTTCACGTACTGTATCACACGTACTTATCAAGTATTGTATTCACAATATGAATCCACGCACGTGTACCAGTACTGTATCCAAGTTTGTAGTCACATACTGATCCATTGCACTGTATCACGTACTGTATCCCCGTACAGTATCCAAGTACTTTATCTTCACTACTGTATCACGATACTATGTCATGTACCGTATCCACAGATGACCATAGTATTGTATTCACAACTGTATCCACGCACTGTATCAGTGTACTGTATCCAAGTATGTATTCACATGTATCCATGCCACTGTATACCACGTACTTATCACGTACCAGTATCCAGAGATTATATTCACATACTGTATCACGTACTAGATGTCCCATGTACAGTATCCAAGTACTGTACCCAAGTATTGTATTAACATCCTGTATTCACGCACTGTATTTCACGTACTGAATCACGTATGTATCATGCACTGGTATCCACGTACTGTATCTAGTATTGATTGACATACTGTATTCCTACGCACTGTATCCACATACTGTATCCATGCACGGTATTCACGCAGTATTACGTTAATGTATCCATGGACGTATGCCAAGTACTGTATCCAAGTATTGATTTCATACTGTTCCACACACCACGATCACGCACTGTATCGCACACTTTATCCACAGTACTCTATCGCACAGTATCAGTTACTGTTATCCACGCACTGGCCACGCCACTGTATCCATGTACTTTATCCAAGTATTGTATTCACATTACAGTATCCATCGCACACTGTATCCACGCAGTGTATGCACGTTCGTGTATCAGTACTGTTATCAACGGCATGTATCCATGTTACTGTATCATGTTACTGTATGATGTACTGTAGCCACGTACTGTCAGGCATGTACTATAAACCAGTACTGTTATCAATGTATCCACGCACTTTAGTCCCGCACTGTTCCCGTTATCGGTCTCCACCCAACGGTATCCACGTACTGTATACACCGACTGTTACGCACTGTATCCACGCACATGTATCACACGACTATCCACGACGATCACACGACACTGTATCACACTGTACAGTCTGTATCCATCTTGTATCCACGTATGTATCATGTACTGTACCTCGAATTATCTGTTGACTGGGAAATAAACATAGTTAAAACATCTGTCCCCGTTATTGAGGCGGTAACAGTGGTATAAAAGAGGGAAATGAAGCAGAACATCAGAGTGACGGAGTTCGAACACATTCCTCTTCAGTAGGTTAATTTACCTCAGGAAAATGTGTGTTAATGTCATCATATCAGACAATGTTGTGGTTGTATGTTTTGTAAATGTCAATGTGCGAACGTATGAGGGTTGTTGTGTCCAGGGGCCGGGAGAGACCGATGAAAAAAAAAAATTGTTGAGAATTCGTGATTATTTTATCATCACCATGAGCAGGAAACAACACAAAATCAGGCTAATTTTTTTCCAGTACTAACCCTGGAAACATTAAATAGACTGTTAGATCCGATCAAGTATTGTCCAATCGTTTGATGGATTGTGCCTGAGAATCTGACGCGGAATAAGAACTTTTATTGTCTATAGTTTTTTGTCGGCCTTGACTACTAGTTTTACTAGTGTCCCAAAGTGAGAAGCGATTACCCGTTCCTCACTCCCGGGTTTGCTCACACGGACGGGCTTTGTGGAGCATGCCCATTGGTGGACACCCCAGCAGGCCTGGCTACTACTGGCTGCAGATTGACTGTTAGTCGTGCCTATCTGGTCTGCTCTTCTCCTTTGGGCTGCTTGATTGGTTCTGGTCCCTATATGGTTTTGTGGTCATTAGTCACCCCATTTGCCATTATAGCCTGGGGATCTGATCCTTGCTAGGGGATGGTGATTTGCTAGTTGTTACGTGATCTTTCTCCTGCCGGTAAAACGCTAGATTGTTTGCGCATGTCCTGAGCTCTTGCTGTCTCCGACTTGCCTTTACCCGTCTGTACCGTTGTCTCGCTGACTGAATCCACTGTCCTGAACTTCTGGCTCCGTCTGAATACCTGTCACCTTCGGATTTGGCCAACGCTATTGTCAGCTATTTGGTACCAGCTAGGTCAGTCAGAGCTGGTTGTGCCCTGTCTCCTGTTGCTCCGGTTTATTGTGGCATTTTTTGCCTCAGCTAGATTACCCCTAGGTCAGGGCAACCGATCCTTGTGAGGCGGATACAAGGCTCTGAGCAATAGGGGGTTTGACTATTGTGATGAATCGAGTGGTGTTAGATTCAGGAGGTGTAAGGATTGGGCTGAAAGAATACACAGGAATCCGGGCATCACAAGATGTATGTCGAATGTTTTTTAGGAGAGCGCCACTTGGGTACGCAGCGCTTGTACAATTATAAACTAGGAGAAGATCAGACCCATTAGTATATAAGGCATCGTTAGGTTACAATATTCATTGGGTAGTAATTCACATGGGGACATTTTTTTCTATTACAGGAAGATATGTCACGAGAAATCATCAGCGTCTAGGGGGAAGGTATCAAACTACACCTGGAAGTACAAAATTTTTGACCAGTGGTCAGGCAGAGTTATATGGCAGCTCCGTATTGCCAGATCTTCAAACGCGAGAGGGGCAGGTTGGACATTCCCTTATTTAAAGAGACCTTCAGGTTTATTCAGCTTATTTACCGTTGGTAAGATTAGGCCAACCACACAAGGCGATATTTTGTCCTGACCAAAAGGTAGATTGGGTCAGTACACCAGTACTTTAGAATGTGATGGGCAACAAAAAAAGTTGATTGCACATGTAATAAGTTTCTCCGATCGTTGTGGATTTCTATAGAGGACTTGACAAGCTCAACCATAATATTTCTCCCGACTAATCGAACATGTTGGGGGACAGTCAGTTGGGTTTAATATGGGCCTAGTGTGCTACTTAACAGTCTACAAGGTAAGTCTAAAAGGGTAACTAACCCCTAAACATGATTGTGTTATATTATGATGGTTCAGATGTGCGTTAAGAGGCTGTTAGGTATTACACAAAATCCCAGTTCTATGTAATTAAATAGATTAGGGAACGAACGGGAAGTTCAGACATAGAATGGGATCTGTATAGAAGGGGTTTGGAAGTCGATTTGCTTAAAACAACTCCCAAAATAGTCTCTATATGTGAGCCAGGGCAAGTCCCCAGCTATCAATAAATTTCTACTCCTCATAACAGAGATGTTACAGCGACAGATGGAAACCTCACTACCCCACTAACTTCTCTATTGTTTTCCTTTACAGGAGCCAACACAGCAACATTAACCCAACTACAGTGGGTACGTTTAAACATTTAATAGGGTAAATGTGGTCGTGAATTCTTCCCAATAGTAGTAAGAATTATTATGAAAAATCTTCCATCACACACTTCAATTTTACTAAAACCTAATCACCTACATTCTCTGATAAAAGTCATTGAGAAGTTATGCTGGGGAAAGGTTCAGTAATATTACTTCCTGCTTGGAACAACACCCCCCAAAAAAACTTTTTCCTGTATGTAACCCAGCTTGTAGTCCGTTGTGACCAGCCTCTTGCCTGTAATTAATAGGTCCCCTATCAACTGTAACCAACTTTTTCCCGCGACTCCTGATTCCCCCAGCCATTAAGTTTAATGGAGCAGCTTCTCCCCTGGGCGGATGGTGGGGATAAGGCAGTGATGTCACTCAACCTACTGGAAGCATCGGAAGTTTGAACATCACCCCAATGTAATTTCTCACAGGGTGAAAGCCAGAGATATATTGTTGTGGCTCTTATTTTAAAGGGAAATATGCAGGCTTCATGTAACCCTGACTTGTTTTGAGACCACAGTTGCCCTTTACATAAGCTGTTAGAAAGGTATCGCATCTGGTTCTTTCTTCAGGGAACCTTGTTTGTTCAATGATGTGATATGAAGATTAATATTTATAGACTGAGGTTATACACAATTACCAAACCACTCGCTACCAGTTCATAGGGAAATTTAGGGGGAGATGCAATATCTTTCGCCTATCGCAACTACTGGAACTTTTGCACGTATTTTAAAAGAACACAATTGAGAGGCGTAATTGTAGCACAAAAAACTGTTTGCCAAAACTTTCGCAAAAATTTTTTTATTGCATCGCTTGCGCAAAGAAAAAAAAATATGCGACACTGGTGCAGGCAGTTAAAACCCAATTCAACACGTTAGTCAACGGGTTAGTGATTTGTAGGATTATGTGTCTCGTTCGCGGGAATTACATCTCCCTGTTTTCCGGTATCTCCCGCCCTTTCAGACCTTATATCTACAAGACTCATTCATACATATTATTCCCACATTTACCTCCCGTTTTATGGGAAATAAACCAGACACTGTTTACATGTCATTCTAATTCTATGCTGAATACTCAACATGAGTATACTCTTAGGGATAAACATGGATCAACAGGGAACCCAAACTCCCAGGGAAAAGCTGTTGTAACTGGGTAATGTTGGTTGAGGTAACACAAATACGGTTACTGTCAGGTTACACACTTGTGGATGATTGGCCAATCATGTGGGTCGGACAATCGGTCACTGTTGTGGTAGAGAAAGTAATTGGTCCCACAGTGGTAAACTTGTGTTATTAAAGTTAGTCTACCTTGACTAACCTACCAACAAACTGATACACAGTCTGTTACCATGCACCCAATCCCAACTGACATATCAGCACATATTAGATGAATTTTAACCAGATAATTATTGCCCCCATTCTGGGCGAGTAAGATGGTCCTCCCTCAGTGCCGTCAATCACGGTTTGTGACTGGTGACCATCACAGCCCAAGTGAAAGTGGTTCTGCTGTTATTCCTACTGTCTAATTGCACATGCTCAAGGATATAAAAAGCCACTAAGAAGACGAAGACGGAGCATGTGTACTAGAACTGGTATAATGGCACTGACTACGTCACCAGTTTTATGTTTTACGGGTGGAATGACCTAGTAATGAAAAACAATTACATGTAAGTATTGTCCACCCTTGACTAGAGTTTAAAATAAAGCTGATCCTATCAGATAAACTGTCCAAATTTCAATTTCAGATGGCTACAGCTGTAATACGCCCAGTTACATATCAAACAGACAATTGTTCAGCTTTGACCTTTGGTATGATTTATTCTTTCCTGTCACAAGTGTTCCATGAATTCTATTTTGTTAAATGTTCTTTTGTCCTATGTTAACAATGCGGGCAGTGATACGTGTACTGTATACTGCAGTGATACTGCTTACTGGTATCTGCATTGGCATATACATGTGTTGTACGTCGCTGTCATACTTGATCTGACTGATCTGCATTGTCAACAATGTGATACTGTTTCACTGTATCGCCTGAATACAAAGGTGATCAGTACATCATGTAAGATACATGTTACTGCTGATCTGATTGTCATTTACACATGTGATACTGTACTGTATCTGCCTGTATACACGTGTGATACGTGTTACTGTATCTGCAAGTGTATTAATGGTATTGTACGGTATCTGAATTGTTCATTACACATGTGATACTGTACGTGTATCTGCATTGTTCTACAGTGTGTGATACTGTTATGATATCTGGCATGTTGTACATACACATGTGATATGTTACATGTATCTGCATTGTCATACACATGTGAACTGTTACTGTATCTGCATTGTCATACACGTGTGTGTATACTGATGTGTCAAAGTGATAATCGTACGTTGCAGTATACCAATATGGTAATGTACTGTATCTGCATTGTTATACAAATTGTACTTATCCTTTGTGATCACATGTGATCTGGACATGCTCATGAACACATGCGATTACTTGTTACTGTATCTGCATGTATATGTTACTGTATACTGAATGGCATTAGTACATGTCGTACTGGACGTATTGCATTGGTATACAAATGTGACTGTACCTATCGCATTTGTTGATACTGTTACTGTATCTGCATTGGCATATACATGGGTTATGTTACTGTACTGCAGTGTCTACACATGTGATACTGTTACTGTATCTGCATTGTCTACACATGTTGATACTGTTACTGTATCTGCTTGTCATAAACATGTGATACTGTTACTGTATCTGCCATTGTAATCACATGTGATATTGTGTACTGTATCTGCAGTCCACAGTGTGATACGTTACTGTATTGCAGTGTCATAACATGTGATAATGTTACTGTATCTGCATTGGCATTACACATGATACTGTTATGTATCTCATTTGTATACACGGTGTGATACGGTTACTGTCTCTGCATTGTCATACACAGTGATACCGTTAATGTATATGCATTGTCATACAAATGTGGTTACTGTTACTGTATCGCATTGTCTCTTCATTTACAAATGTTGATACTGTTAATGTATCTGCATTTGGTCATACACATGGATACTTGTTATGTATCTGGCATTGGTCATACTGTTACTGTATCTGCATTGTGATACTGTTACTGTATCTGCTTGTATACAAAATGTGTTTAATGTTCGTATTCTGCATTGTCACTAGATGTGATTATGTACTGTATCTGCATTGTGAACTGTTAATGTATCTGAATTGTGATTTGTTGTTTAACTGATACTGTATCTGCATTGTCATACACATGTGGTACTGTTACTGTATCTGCAAATTGTCTATACTATGTGCATATTGTTACTGCATCTGCATTGTGTACGGGTACTGTATCTGCATGTGATACTGTTACTTGTATCTGCATTGTTCATACACATGTGTATACTGGTACTGTATCTGCATTGTCTAATCCATGTGATAATGTTATTGTATCCGCATTGTTCATATGCATTTGTAACTGTTACGTATCCTCATTGTGCTGCAAATGTGATAACTGTTACGGATCTGCATTGTGTGGCACATGTGATACTGCCACTGTATCTGGCATTGTCATGCCACCTGTGATACCTGTTACTGTAACTGCATTGTTTTTGTCAGCAAATGATACTGTACTGTACGGCACAGGACGTTGTACGCATGTGATGTGATACTGTACTTTATCTGCATTTCTTACGCATCTGATAATGTTACTGTTATGTGATGTCATACCGAATGTGATTACTGTTACGGGCTCGCATTGTTGCTACAAAATGTGATACTGTTACTGTCAGGAAAGTGTTGTTGTAGTGTCTAGTTCTTGGAAAGGACCAAGACCCAAATACCATTCCACCGGAACTAGTCTATTGTTTATATTATATTAGTGAAGCATGGAACCAGATCTTCGTTTCAAGACAATGTAGGCGCCGATCCATTTGTATCTGGATTCTCTTCAGCTCTAGGGGCGTGGTGGGGGGTTTAACCTAAGACCGGTCATTTTAGGACAGTCTTACATGTAAAATAAATGTATTTCGGCATGGAATATGGTTAAGGACGAAAAAATGTATATGTGTGAAAGGAAAGAAAGGCCCCTTAAAATTATACCCAACATCGAGCCCTTATTTCCTTGCTATGGGGAGTTATTAATATCTTGGGAAATATGGGATACACACAGGTCATGTTGGTATTGGAGGATTGATCAGTAATACAGGAGAGGAATATTTGGTAAATCTCAACCAAATACAATGTTACATATCACATTTTATATGGAATCTGCCTAACTGAGGGGCGAAGGAATGCTTTTTGCCTGCTTCAAAATCTGGACATCCTAGACACATCACCTCTGCATAGCCAGAGAAGGGGGGGGTGGTTCATGTGAAATGGTTTTAAAAATCCGGTGTTAGCCCATATAACTTTGTTTCCTACGGAGGGGACATGACTATAAAACCGTGTGCTAGTGGCACCCGACCGATGTTTTCAGCCCACCCCGGGATACTGGGACTTTTCTAGTGAGTAGGGTCTGTGTCTGTGAATTTTTTATCCTTTTATTTTTATAAAACTGTTTGTCCCTATTGTATTTCATTTTAGATAAACCATCGTTCTGTTTATTTGTTGGCATGATTATATGCACTGTCTACAAATCAGAGCATTCTTCACTGCACTGCACTGCATATATGATGTCTCTTTTCTTGTGTTTTGGTATTGGGTCTTTTGGATGTACCAATTGCTGCCTCAGTGTGTTGTTCGGTTTAAAGCAGACAGGGATATGATGTTTTTTGAAAATTCTTCTTAATTTCTCGGAGACCCCTGCTACATATGGGATGACCATGTTCTTCCTCCTGTCTTGCTTTTCCCCTTCACTGTTGGTATTCGTGTTCTTTTCTTTCCTTCTACTTCTTTTGACAAAGGCCCAGTCTGGATATCCACAAGTTTTAAGGGCTCCTCTGAGATGTTTCATTTCTTTAGCCTTCGCCTCTGTGCTAGTGGGGATGTTCTCGGCTCTGTGTTGCAGGGTTCTGATGACCCCCAGCTTGTGATCTAAAGGGTGGTGGGAGTCAAACATCAAATACTGATCTGTGTGTGTTGGTTTTCTGTAAACCTCTACTTCCAGTTTACCATTTTCCTTAACTTCTACCAAGCAGTCCAAGAAAGCCAGTTTGTTGTTTTGTACCTCTTCCCTTGTGAATTTAATGTTTTGGTCCACCGCATTAATGTGTTCTGTGAAAGCTTGTACTTCCTTCTGGTGGATTTTAACCCAGGTGTCATCAACATATCTGAACCAGTGGCTGGGTGCTATGCCTTTAAAGGTATTAAGCGCCTGTGTTTCTACCTCCTCCATGTAAAGGTTGGCCACAATAGGTGAAACTGGAGATCCCATAGCACATCCATGTTTTTGCTTATAGAACTTATCCCTGTATTTGAAATAGGTGGTATTCAGGCACAAGTCCAACAAGGAACACACCTGTTCTGGGTTGAGATCAGTTCTGCTGGTAAGAGTGCTGTCTTGGCCCAGCCGTTTTCTCACCATGTCAACAGCCTCCTTGGTGGGTATACAAGTGAAGAGAGATGTCACATCATAGGACACCATAGTTTCTTCTACACCGAGTACTATATCTTCAATCTTGTTGGTGAAATCCTGAGAGTTCTGGATGTGATGCTTAGAACTTCCCACCAAAGGTCCTAAGATGTTAGCTAGATATTTTGCCACCTTGTATGTTACCGAGTTGATGCTGCTGACTATAGGTCTTAGTGGGGCCCCTTCCTTATGTATCTTTGGGAGTCCATATATGCATGGACTGTGAGAACGGTAAAGCTATGGAACTGTCTTCCAGTGGACGTTGTTATGGCAGGTTCATTGGTCAGTTTAATAAAAAGCTGGATGAGTTTCTACAAACAAGGAATGTTACAAGTTACTGGTATTGATACATAAAGTAGAGTTGGGAAAGGGTTTGTCACTGTGAGAACGGTAAAGCTATGGAACTGTCTTCCAGTGGACGTTGTTATGGCAGGTTCATTGGTCAGTTTAATAAAAAGCTGGATGAGTTTCTACAAACAAGGAATGTTACAAGTTACTGGGATTTATACATAAAGTAGAGTTGGGAAAGGGTTTGTCACTGTGAGAACGGTAAAGCTATTATTGGACAAAGCAATAAGTGGTGAAAGCGGCGAGATGCATCCGAAATAGCACATGTATCACGGTGTTTATCCAGATAAAACTTGTATTTATTGCGGTTTTGTTAAAAAACACATCGAGTCTCTGATACGGAAGTAAACCGCGAAACGCGTCAGCGACGCTCCCTCCCCCTCTGGCTGTTTCCCTGTTTGTGAAGTGTCATGGCAGTGTTATCGATTGTTGTTTTTAAACCAACCGCAATAAATACAAAGTTTATCGGATAAACACCGTGATACATGTGCTATTTCGGATGCATCTCGCCGCTTTCACCACTTATGCTTTGCTACTATCGTCTGAGGAGGTCGGACGGACCTTCGGCGGTGGAGATCCCGGTAATGGTACCGACACATGGGTGTGTAGCTCCCACAGTGAGTAGATCATATACTTCATATATCTATCCCAGTGAGACTGCTAATATGCTCCCCCAAACCTAGTTTAAAATCTCCTCCAACCTCTTAGCCATCTTCTCCCCTAAAACAGCTGCACCGCATCAGTGAGGTGCAACCCTCCCTACCAAAGAGCCTGTAGCCGACAGCAAAGTCTGCCCAGTTCTCAATAAACCCAAACCCTCTTCCTTACACCACTCTCTTAGCCAGCATTAATGCTGCTAAGCTCCCGCTGTCTCCCTGGCTTAGCATGTGGCTGCTGTAGTATTTCTAAAAACACTACCCTGGAGGTCCTTGCTTTTATCTGGCCCCTAGTTCTCGGAAATCATGTTAAGGACCTCACCTCCTCCTCTAACTTTGTCATTGGCACCAATGTGAACCACGACTGCCGGTCACACCCCCCCACCCATAATCTGTCTACACGATCCACCACATGCCGAACCTAGCAACAGGCAGGCAACACCCATTTTGCATGTAGGGTCTTGGCGGCAGATTACCCTATCTACCTTCCTTATAATGGAGTCCCCTCCATACCACCTGCCTTGCATTCCTGATCCTTCGTTCCTCCTCCCTTGTATCAGAGATGGCAGTCCCTGGGTGCTCAAGGGACTAGCCCCCTCATACAGGCTAATGTGTCCTCCTCCACTTCATTAACTAAGGTGGCAAATCTGTTGGATGGACAATCTGGGAAGAAGCCCCCCTACTCTTCCGTCCCCCAACTTCCCCTAGTACCCTAACAAAACTACCTCCCCCTCAACCTTCCCTGTCCCACTTCCACCCACCTCTATACTGGCCCCAGCCAGTGCCTGCTGAACCTCCAGTTCTGCCAATCCCCGCAATGCTGCAAGCTGCCCCCTTAGACTCTCCACCTCAGCTTCCAAACGGGCAACCCACTCACACCTGACACAGACAGGTTCCCCGGAACGTCTGCTCCAGGTTCCTATACATGTGGCAGGATGCACATTGCATGGTACCGACAAAACTGTCCCTTCTAATACACCACAACAGCACAGAGACGCATAAACCTTGTTTAATTGCCCTTCTTGTTTCAATGTCCTTCTTTTTCTATGTCCTTGAGAGCAAGGTCCTAAAGAGCAAGGGACACTTTCACTCTAGTTTGTTTCACTCACAGGAATCTTCCTTTTGTTAGGACCAAACCACAGGTACAACCAATGAGAATCCTATTTAACTAATAGGCCCCAACCCCCACACCAATTAGTGCAAGAGCCAGGAAGAGAGGGAAAAAAACACTATTAACCCTTTCCACAACCTGTTTGTGATTACAACAGGTGCAATACTAAATATAGAAGCCCAGCGCACCCCTTTAACTGGAAGAAGAAAGATAATCTTGCTTACTGCACACACAGTCCTTAACACAGTACAAACAATCCTTATTTTCAAACTTATTTCAAACTTTCACACACACACCATACAACCATCAAATGATTAAATGTCCCTCTTTTTCTATGTCCTTGAGATCAAGGTCCTTTAGAGAAAGGGACACTTTCACTCTAGTTTGTTTCACTCACAGGAAACTTCCTTTTGTTAGGTCCAAACCTGAGTGCAAGGTCCTGATGGAGCTTGCACTGTATGCTCCGTGATGGAAATTTCTCTGGGTATATTACTATGGACAGCCATAAATTAGGGTTCCTTTAATAAAAACCCAGAGAGTATCATAGGGTAGCTGCAATACTGGGAGCCATGTACTGTACCTTTGAATTCCTGTTCACTTAAATAGATATTAATAAACACATTGGGCAGCACGGTGGCTCAGTGGTTAGTAGTGATACCTTGCAGTGTTTAAGTCCTGAGTTTGATTCCACCCTTGGACACATCTGCAAGGAGTTTGTATGTTCTCCCCGTGGGTTTCCTCCAGGCACTCCAGTTTCCCCCCACAATGATAAAGACATACTGATAGGTTGTACATGTCAAAATAATGTGATTAGATTGTAAGCTCTTCGGGGCAGGGCCTGATGTGAATGTATACATGTAATTGTAAAGCGATAAGGAAGATGTTGGCGCTATATAAATCCACAATAATAACAACATTGTCCCCATTTACTGCAGGTTACATGGAGACAAACAGACAAAATGATGACCAGAACATGAGAGATGGCGGTTCACGGTTTTCCTCTTCAGTACGTTTATTTACATCAGAACATTGTGCTCAATGTCCTTATTCTTCTTTCACGGTTATAGAATTATATAATGGTATCAATGTACCCAAACTTTGTAGCTCCCAATGGGTAACATGGATCAAACTATGGAATTTGTGGGGTTGGTGTTTACGGGACAGATTGATATTAAATTGGATCATGTTATCACATCCATGGCCAGAAAACAACAAAAAACTAATCAGGCTATTGTTTCTTGCAGTACTTATCCCAGAAAAACATAAGCAAGATTGTTACCTGCGATCAAATCTCTGGTCCAATAATTTGATTGGATTTCCTGATAACCTGCAAGAACAATAGTCTGAAGACTTTCCACCGATCTTTCACCAACCTTGACCTCTAGATCTACTAGTACCCACATGAGAAGCAGATGTAGGAGAAAGTCTGACATAATTTATAAATATCATTAGGTTAGAATATTCATTGGAAGTATCACACGGACATTTTCTTTTTCAGGAAGTTAGTATTGTCACGAGAAATCCTTCAAGTATAGGGGGAAGGTCTCAAACTACAGCTGGTAAGTACAATGCCAGGTAACGTAGAGTTATGGAAGAGTTATTCTGAATTAAGAGATCCAATCAGATGACTAGCGAAACTTCCAGTGGATGTAACTTAATACCACAGATATAAGTTAATGTAATAAAATGCATTACCCTAATAAAGTGACAACATTCTAGGTGGCCACAAGTACATTCTGTTACTATTTAAGTTGCAAAACCCTGATTCTTTCTTAAAGGGGAACTGTGGTCTTGAAACAAGAGGTCTTTATTAAAAAGAGAAGACTCCTACTGTACCTTTAAAATGACTCTAGGATAATGCCCCTATCTGCAGTCTATCCAAAGTTACAGCACTATAAAGGGTGTTTTTCCTGCTAGCACTGTGATCTGTGACATCACAAGCATCACTGGTCTACCCCCAAGTTTAAGGTTGGAGCATGCCCACTGCTGGGACACAGCATCATCAGCTGCATTGTAAGCCCAACCCCCAACCTTCTTTATCATTTTCAAAGCTAGCCTCAAACCTGAAAATTATAGCCTCAGAAAATATTTATTTTTGGTGGTTTGGCTTTTGACAGCTTATAACACATGCCTGTCATAGATACACAGAGATAGGGCAGTCTGGGAACTGTAACCTATAACTATGATCCATAGAAGTTACAGACATTATTCTAAGCTTGTTTGAAAGATACAAGAAAGCACATTTACCCTTTAAGACTATCTTATAGAAAGCACTTCCATAAGAACTTTAATCATTGCTATGATTGAATAGCCAACTGTGTACATAGAAAAGGAATGGATGGAATTTTCTCAGGGAGTGTTATTACTACAGACAACTATAAATTAGGGTTCCTACAGTATCCACATACTGTTTACACGTACTGTATCCATGTACTGTATCCATGTAATGTATTCATGTACTGTTTCATGTACTGTATCAACGTACTGTGTCGACGCACTGTATTATCCACTGTATCTACGTACTGTCTCCACGTACTGTATATGCGTACTGTATCCATGTACTGTCTCCCCGTACTGTCTCCACATACTGTATCCCCGTACTGTATCTACATACTGTCTTCACGTACTGTATCTACGTACTGTCTCACGTACTGTATATGCGTACTGTATCCATGTACTGTCTCCCCGTACTGTCTCCACATACTGTATCCCCGTACTGTATCTACATACTGTCTTCACGTACTGTATCTACATACTGTCTTCACGTACTGTCTGCACACACAGTCCTGCACACACAGTCCTTAACACGTACAAGCAATCCTTATTTTCAAACATATTTTCAAACTTTCACACACACCATACAACCATCAAATGATTAAATGTCCCTCTTTTTCTATGTCCTTGAGATCAAGGTCCTTTAGAGAAAGGGACACTTTCACTCTAGTTCGTTTCACTAACAGGAAACTTCCTTTTGTTAGGTCCAAACCTAAGTGCAAGGTCCTAATGGAACTTGCACTGTATGCGCTTGATGGAAGTTTCTCAGGGTATATTACTATGGGGCAGCCATAAATTAGGGTTCCTTTAATAAAAACCCAGAGAGTATCATAGGGTAGCTGCAATACTGGGAGCCATGTACTGTACCTTTGAATTCCTGTTCACTTAAATAGACATTAATAAACACATTGGGCAGCACGGTGGCTCAGTGGTTAGTAGTGATACCTTGCAGTGTTTAAGTCCTGAGTTCGATTCCACCTTTGGACACATCTGCAAGGAGTTTGTATGTTCTCCCCGAGGGTTTCCTCCAGGCACTCCAGTTTCCCCCACAATGATAAAGACATACTGATAGGTTGTACATGTCAAATAAATGTGATTAGATTGTAAGCTCTTCGGGGCAGGGCCTGATGTGAATGTATACATGTAATTGTAAAGCGCCGCAGAAGATGTTGGCGCTATATAAATCCACAATAATAACAACATTGTCCCCATTTACTGCAGGTTACATGGAGACAAACAGACAAAATGATGACCAGAACATGAGAGATGGCGGTCACGGTTTTCCTCTTCAGTACGTTCATTTACATCAGACATTGTGCTCAATGTCCTTATTCTTCTTTCATGGTTATAGAATTATATAATGGTATCAATGTACCCAAACTTTGTAGCTCCCAATGGGTAACATGGATCAAACTATGGAATTTGTGGTGTTGTGTTTACGGGACAGATTGATATTAAATTGGATCATGTTATCACATCCATGGCCAGAAAACAACAAAAAACTAATCAGGCTATTGTTTCTTGCAGTACTTATCCCGAAAAAACTGAGCAAGATTGTTACCTGCGATCAATCTCTGGTCCAATAATTTGATTGGATTTCCTGATAACCTGCAAGAACAATAGTCTGAAGACTTTCCACCGATCTTTCACTCAACCTTGACCTCTAGATCTACTAGTACCCCACAGTGAGAAGCAGATGTAGGAGAAAGTCCTGACATTAATTTATAAATATCATTAGGTTAGAATATTCATTGGACAGTAATCACACGGGCATTTTCTTTTTCAGGAAGTTAGTATTGTCACGAGAAATCCTTCAAGTATAGGGGGAAGGTCTCAAACTACAGCTGGTAAGTACAATGCCAGGTAACGTAGAGTTATGGAAGAGTTATTCTGAATTAAGAGATCCAATCAGATGACTAGCGAAACTTCCAGTGGATGTAACTTAATACCACGGATATAAGTTAATGTAAAATGCATTACCCTAATAAAGTGACAACATTCTAGGTGGCCACAAGTACATTCTGTTACTATTTAAGTTGCAAAACCCTGATTCTTTCTTAAAGGGGAACTGTGGTCTTGAAACAAGAGGTCTTTATTAAAAGAGAAGACGCCTACTGTACCTTTAAAATGACTCTAGGATAATGCCCCTATCTGCAGTCTATCCAAAGTTACAGCACTATAAAGGGTGTTTTTCCTGCTAGCACTGTGATCTGTGACATCACAAGCATCACTGGTCTACCCCCAAGTTTAAGGTTGGAGCATGCCCACTGCTGGGACACAGCATCATCAGCTGCATTGTAAGCCCAACCCCAACCTTCTTTATCATTTTCAAAGCTAGCCTCAAACCTGAAAATTATAGCCTCAGAAAATATTTATTTTGGTGGTTTGGCTTTTGACAGCTTATAACACATGCCTGTCATAGATACACAGAGATAGGGCAGTCTGGGAACTGTAACCTATAACTATGATCCATAGAAGTTACAGACATTATTCTAAGCTTGTTTGAAAGATACAAGAAAGCACATTTACCCTTTAAGACTATCTTATAGAAAGCACTTCCATAAGAACTTTAATCATTGCTATGATTGAATAGCCCAACTGTGTACATAGAAAAGGAATGGATGGAATTTTCTCAGGGAGTGTTATTACTACAGACAACTATAAATTAGGGTTCCTACAGTATCCACATACTGTTTACACTACTGTATCCATGTACTGTATCCACATACTGTTTCAACGTACTGTATCCATGTACGTATCCACATACTGTATCCACATACTGCTTCCACGTACTGTATCCATGTACTGTATCCACATACTGTTTCCAATACTGTATCCATGTACGGTATCCACATACTGTTTCCACGTACTGTATCCATGTACTGTATCCACATACTGTTTCCACGTACTGTATCCATGTACTGTATCCACATACTGTATCCACATACTGTTTCCACGTACTGTATCCATGTACTGTACCACATACTGTTTTTACGTACTTTATCCATGTACTGTATCCACATACTGTATCCACATACTGTTTCCACGTACTGTATCCATGTACTGTATCCACTACTGTATCCACATACTGTATCCACATACTGTTTACATGTACTTTATCCATGTACTGTATTCACATACTGTATCCACATATGGTTTCCACTACTGTATCCATGTACTGTATCCACATACTGTTTCCACGTACTGTATCCATGTACTGTTCCACGTACTGTATCCATGTATTGTTTCCACGTACTGTATCCATGTACAGTATCTATGTAATATATTCATGTACTGTTTTCATGTACCGTATCCATGTACTGTATCAACGTACTGTGTCGACGCACTGTATCTACGCACTGTATCCACGCACTGTATCCACTACTGTATCCAAGTATTGTATTTACATACTGTATCCACGTACTGTATCCATGTACAGTATCATACTGTATCCACGTACTGTATCCATGTACAGTTTTCACATACTGTATCCACGTACTGTATCCACGTACTGTATCCAAGTATTGTATTCACATACTGTATCCACGCACTGTATCCACGTACTGTATCCACGTACTGTATCCAAGTATTGTATTCACATACTGTATCCACGCACTGTATCCACGTACTGTATCCACGTACTTTATCCAAGTATTGTATTCACATACTGTATCCACGTACTGTATCCATGCACTGTATCCACGTACTGTCTCCACGTTACTGTATCCAAGTATTGTATTCACAAACAGTATCCACGCACTGTATCCACGTACTGTCTCCACGTACTATATCCAAGTATTATCTGTTGTATTCAATTAGATCAACTGGACTTGAAATGTAGTTCTTGAAGACGTTTCGCTAGTCATCCGACTAGCGAATGACTAGCGAAACGTCTTCAAGAACTACATTTCAAGTCCAGTTGATCTAATTGATGACTAGCGAATCTAATTGATGACTAGCGAAACGTCTTCAAGAACTACATTTCAAGTCCAGTTGATCTAATTGAATACAACAGATATACCATGACCTGGATGAATGAGAACCTTCACAAGCATATCCAAGTATTGTATTCACAAATTGTATCCACGCATTGTATCCACGTACTGTATCCACGTACTGTAGCCATGTATTGTATCCACACACTGCATCCACGTACTGTATCCAAGTATTGTATTCACATACTGTATCCACACACTGCATCCACATACTGTCTCCACATACTGTCTCCATGTACTGTATCAAGTATTGTATTCACATACTGTATCCACGTACTTTTCCACGTATGTATCAAGTATTGTATTCACAAACTGTATCCACGTACTGTATCCACGTACTGTAGCCATGTATTGTATCACATATTGTTTCCACGTACTGTATCCATGTACTGTATCCACATACTGTTTCCACGTACTGTATCCATGTACTGTATCCACGTACTGTATCCATGTATTGTTTCCACGTACTGTATCCATGTAATATATTCATGTACTGTTTCATGTACCGTATCCATGTACTGTATCAACGTACTGTGTCGACGCACTGTATCTACGCACTGTATACACGCACTGTATCCACGTACTGTCCATATGTATTTACATACTGTATCCACGTACTGTATCCATGTACAGTATTCACATACTGTATCCACGTACTGTATCCACGTACTGTATCCAAGTATTGTATTCACATTCTGTATCCACGCACTGTATCCACATACTGTATCCACGTACTGTATCCAAGTATTGTATTCACATACTGTATCCACGCACTGTATCCACCTACTGTATCCACGTACTGTATCCAAATATTGTATTCACATACTGTATCCACGTACTGTATCCATGCACTGTATCCACGTACTGTCTCCACTACTGTATCCAAGTATTGTATTCCCAAACAGTATCCACGCACTGTATCCACGTACTGTCTCCACGTACTGTATCCAAGTATTGTATTCACAAACTGTATCCACGCATTGTATCCACGTACTGTATCCACGTACTGTAGCATGTATTGTATCCACACACTGCATCCACGTACTGTATCCAAGTATTGATATCACATACTGTATCCACACCTGCATCACATACTGTCTCCACATACTGTCTCCATGTACTGTATCCAAGTATTGTATTCACATACTGTATCCACGTACTGTTTCCACGTACTGTATCCAAGTATTGTATTCACAAACTGTATCCACGTACTGTATCCACGTACTGTAGCCATGTATTGTATTCACATATTGTTTCACATACTGTATCCATGTACTGTATCCACATACTGTTTCAACGTACTGTATCCATGTACTGTATCCACGTACTGTATCCATGTATTGTTTCCATGTACTGTATCCATGTACTGTATCCATGTAATATATTCATGTACTGTTTCATGTACCGTATCCATGTACTGTATCAACGTACTGTGTCGACGCATTGTATCTACGCACTGTACCCACGCACTGTATCCAAGTACTGTATCCAAGTATTGTATTTACATACTGTATCCACGTACTGTATCCATGTAGAGTATTCACATACTGTATCCACGTACTGTATCCACGTACTGTATCCAAGTATTGTATTCACATACTGTATCCACGCACTGTATCCAAGTACTGTATCCACGTACTGTATCCAAGTATTGTATTCACATACTGTATCCACGCACTGTATCCACGTACTGTATCCACGTACTGTATCCAAGTATTGTATTCACATACTGTATCCACGTACTGTATCCATGCACGTTTCCACGTACTGTTTCCACGTACTGTATCCAAGTATTGTATTCACAAACAGTATCCACGCACTGTATCCACGTACTGTCTCCACGTACTGTATCCAAGTATTGTATCACAAACTGTATCCACGCATTGTATCCACGTACTGTATCACGTACTGTAGCCATGTATTGTATCCACACACACTGCATCCACGCACTGTATCCAAGTATTGTATTCACATACTGTATCCACACACTGCATCCACATACTGTCTCCACATACTGTCTCCATGTACTGTATCCAAGTATTGTATTCACATACTGTATCCACGTACTGTTTCCACGTACTGTATCCAAGTATTGTATTCACAAACTGTATCCACGTACTGTATCCACGTACTGTAGCCATGTATTGTATACACATACTGTATCCACGTACTGTATCCACGTACTGTACCAAGTATTGTATTCACAAACTGTATCCACGCATTGTATCCACGTACTGTATCCACGTACTGTAGCCATGTATTGTATCCACACACTGCATCCACGTACTGTATCCAAGTATTGTATTCACATACTGTATCCACACACTGCATCCACATACTGTCTCCACATACTGTCTCCATGTACTGTATCCAAGTATTGTATTCACATACTGTATCCACGTACTGTTTCCACGTACAGTATCCAAGTATTGTATTCACAAACTGTATCCACGTACTGTAGCCATGTATTGTATTCACATATTGTTTCCACGTACTGTATCCATGTACTGTATCCACATACTGTTTCCACGTACTGTATCCATGTACTGTATCCACGTACTGTATCCATGTATTTTTTCCACTACTGTATCCATGTACTGTATCCATGTAATATATTCATGTACTGTTTCATGTACCGTATCCATGTACTGTATCAACGTACTGTGTCGACGCATTGTATCTACGCACTGTATCCACGCACTGTATCCACGTACTGTATCCAAGTATTGTATTTAAATACTGTATCCATGTACAGTATTCACATACTGTATCCACGTACTGTATCCACGTACTGTATACAAGTATTGTATTCACATACTGTATCCACGCACTGTATCCACATACTGTATCCACGTACTGTATCCAAGTATTGTATTCACATACTGTATCCACGCACTGTATCCACCTACTGTATCCACGTACTGTATCCATGCACTGTATCCACGTACTGTCTCCATGTACTGTATCCAAGTATTGTATTCACAAACAGTATCCACGCACTGTATCCACGTACTGTCTCCACGTACTGTATCCAAGTATTGTATTCACAAACTGTATCCACGCATTGTATCCACGTACTGTATCCACGTACTGTAGCCATGTATTGTATCCACACACTGCATCCACGTACTGTATACAAGTATTGTATTCACATACTGTATCCACACACTGCATCCACATACTGTCTCCACATAATGTCTGCATGTACTGTATCCAAGTATTGTATTCACATACTGTATCCACATACTTTTTCCACGTACTGTATCCAAGTATTGTATTCACAAACTGTATCCACGTACTGTAGCCATGTATTGTATTCACATACTGTATCCACGTACTGTATCCATGTACTGTATCCACATACTTTATCCAAGTATGTATTCACATACTGTATCCACGTACTGGTTCCACGTACTGTATTCAAGTATTGTATTCACAAACTGTATCCACGCACTGTATCCACTACTGTATCCACATACTTTATCCAAGTATTGTATTCACATACTGTATCCACGTACTGCATCCATGTACTGTATCCAAGTATTGTATTCACATACTGTATCCACATACTGTCTCCATGTACTGTATCCAAGTATTGTATTCACATACTGTATCCACGTAATGTATCCACGTACTGTATCTAAGTATTGTATTCACATACTGTATCCACGCATTGTATTCACGTACTGTATCCACGTACTTATCCAAGTATTGTATTCACATACTGTATCCACGCACTGTACCATGTACTGTATCCAAGTATTGTATTCACTACTGTATCCATGCACTGTATCCACGTACTGTATCCACGTACAGTATCCAAGTATTATATTCACATACTGTATCCACGTACTATGTCCATGTACAGTATCCACGTACTGTACCCAAGTATTGTATTCACATACTGTATCCACGCACTGTATCATGTACTGTATCCAAGTATTGTATTCACATACTGTATCCATGCTGTATCCACGTACATATCACGTACAGTATCCAAGTATTTATTCACATACTGTATCCACGTACTATGTCCATGTACAGTATCCACGTACTGTACCCAAGTATTGTATTCACATACTGTATTCACGCACTGTATTCACGTACTGAATCCACGTACTGTATCATGCACTGTATCCACGTACTGTATCTAAGTATTGTATTGACATACTGTATCCACGCACTGTATCCACAACTGTATCCATGCACTGTATTCACGCACTGTATTCACGTAATGTATCCATGTACTGTATCCAAGTACTGTATCCAAGTATTGTATTCACATACTGTATCCACACACTGTATCCACGCACTGTATCGCCACACTTTATCCACGTACTGTATCCATGCACAGTATCCACGTACTGTATCCACGCACTGTATCCACGCCCGTATCCATGTACTTTATCCAAGTATTGTATTCACATACAGTATCCACGCACTGTATCCACGCAGTGTATTCACGTTCTGTATCCATGTACTGTATCCACGCACTGTATCCATGTACTGTATCCATGTACTGTATGCATGTACTGTATCCACGTACTGTAGCCATGTACTATATCCACGTACTGTATCCACTGTATCCACGCACTTTATCCACGCACTGTATCCACGTACTGTATCCACACACGGTATCCACGTACTGTATCCACGTACTGTATCCACGCACTGTATCCACGCACTGTATCCACGCACTGTATCCACGTACTGTATCCACGCACTGTATCCACGTACTGTATCCACATACTGTATCCACGTACTGTATCCATGTACTGTACCTCTGAATTACTGTTCACTGAAATACACATTAGTAAACACATTGTCCCCGTTTATTGCAGGTAACATGGATACAAACAGAGGAAATGAGCAGAACATCAGAGATGACGGGTCACATTCCTCTTCAGTAGGTTAATTTACATCAGAAAATTGTGTTTAATGTCATCATATCAGACAATGTTGTGGTGTTTTTGTGTAATGTCAATGTGCGAACTATGAAGGTTGTTGTGTCCAGGGGAGAGACCGATGAAAATGTTGAGAATTCGTGATTATTTTATCTCATCCATGAGCAGGAAACAACACAAAATCAGGCTAATATTTTTTCCAGTACTAACCCTGGGAAACATTAAATAGACTGTTAGATCCGATCAGTCTCTGGTCCAATCGTTTGATGGATTGTCCTGAGAATCTGCGGGAATAAGACTCTTTATTGTCTATAGTTTTTTGTCGGCCTTGACCTCTAGTTTTACTAGTGTCCCAAAGTGAGAAGCGATTACCCGTTCCTTCACTTCCGGGTTTGCTCACACGACGGGCTTTTGTGAGCATGCCCATTGGTGGACACCACCAGCAGGCCTGGCTCTACTGGCTGCAGATTTGAATGTTAGTCTGCCTATCTGGTTCCTGCTCTCTCCTTTGGCTGCCTCTGATTGGTTCTGGTTCCCTATATGTTTTGTTGGTCATTATTCACCCATTGCCCATTATAGCCTGGGATCTGATCCTTGCTCGGGGTGTGATTTTGTCTAGTTGTTCCGTGTACTATTCTCCTGCCTGTAAACCGCTACGATTGTTTGCTGCCTGTCCTGAGCTCTTGCCTGTCTCCGACTTTGCCTTACCCGTCTGTACCGTGTCTCGCTGACTGACCTCCCCTGTCCTGACTTCTGGCTCCGTCCCTGACTCCGTGTCACTTTCTGATTTGGTACCACGCTATTGTCCAGCTATTTGGTACCACGCTATTGTCCAGCTCAGAGCTGGTTGTGCCCTGTCCTCCTGTTTTGCTCCGGTTTTATTGTGCATTTTTGGCCTCAGCTCAGATACCCCATAGTCCAGGGGCAACCGATCCTGGTGAGGCGATACAAGGCTCTGAGCAATTAGGGGGTTTGACTATTGGTGAATCGAGTGGTGTTAGATCAGGTGTAAGATCTGGGCTGAAAGAATACACAGGAATCCGGGCATCACAAGATGTATGTAGAATGTTTTTTATAGAGCGCCACTTGGGTACGCAGCGCTGTACAATATAAACTAGGAGAAGATCCTGACCATTATTTATAAGGCATCGTTAGGTTACAATATTCATTGGGTAGTAATTCACATGGACATTTTTTCTATTACAGGAAGATATTGTCACGAGAAATCCTTCAGGTCTAGGGGGAAGGTATCAAACTACAGCTGGTAAGTACAATACCAGGTAAGGCAGAGTTATGGCAGCTCCGTATTCTCCAGATCTCAACCGAGAGGGGCAGGTTGGACATCCCTTATTTAAAGAGACCTTTCAGGTTTATTCAGCTTTTACCAGTTGGTAAGATTAGGCACACACAAGGCGATATTTTGTCCTGACCAACAGGTAGATTGGGTCAGTATCACCCGTACTTTAGCAATGTGATGGGCAAAAGTTTGATTGCACATGTAATAAATTTCTCCCGATCGTGTGGATTTCTATAGATGACTTGACCAGCTCAACCATAATATTTCTCCCTGACTAATCGAACAGTTGTGGTGGACAGTCAGTTGGGTTATAATATTGCCTAGTGTGTACTTAACCTAAGTCTACAAGGTAAGTCTACAAAGGGTAACTAACCCCAACATGATTTGTTATATTTAGTGATGGTTTCAGATGTTCAGTTAAGAGGCTGTAGGTATTCACACAAATCCCAGTTCCTATGTAATAAATAGATTTAGGGAACTGAAAGGGAAGTTCAGACATAGAATTGGGATCTTTATAGAATGGGGTTTGGAAGTCTCTGCCTTAAACTAAACATCCAAATAGTCTATATTGTGAGCCAGCAATTCCCCAGTCTATAATAATTTCTACTCTCTCCTTATAACAGAGACGTTACAGACAGATGGAACCTCACTAACCTCACTAACTTCTCTAATCTGTTCTTTCCTTTACAGGAGCCAACACAGCAACATTAACCCCAACTACAGTGGGTACGTTTAAACCTTTAAAGGGTAACTGTGGTCTTGAATTCTTCCAAAGTAGTAAGAATTATATAAAAATCCTTCCATCACACCTTCAAAATAAAACCTAAATCACATCTCTAGATAAAAGTCATGAGAAGTTATTGCTGGAAAGGTTCAGTAATATTACTTCCTGCTTGAACACTTCCTGTTATGTAACCAGCTTGTAGTCATGTGACCAGCCTCTGCCTGAATTAATAGGCTCCCCTTCTCAACTGTCAACTTTTTCCTCGCGTACTTCCTGATTTCCCCAGCATTAAGTCTTAAATGAGCATGCTTCTCCCCCTGGGCGGATGGGTGAGGCTAAGGTCAGGTGATGTCACTCAACCTACTGGAAGCAGGAAGTTTGAACATTCACCCCAATGTAATTTCTCACAGGGTGAAGCCAGAGATATGATTGTTGGCTTATTTTAAAGGAAATACTGCAGGCTTTCATTTAACCCTGACTTGTTTTGAGACCACAGTTGCCCTTTAATAAGCTGTTAGAAAATGTATCTGCATCCTGGTCTTTCTTCAGGAACCTGTTTGTTCAATGATGTGATTGAAGATTAATATATAGCTGATGGTTATACACAATATACCACACACTCTGCATACAGTTCATAGGGAATATTTAGGGGGAGATGCAATATCTTTCGCTATCGCAACCTACTGTGACCTTTTGCACGTATTTTAAAGACACCATTGAAGAGGCGTTAATTGTAGCACAAAAAACTGTTGCAAAAACTTTCGCAAAATTTATTGCATCGCTTTGCGCAAAGAAAAAAAAATGCGACACGGTGCAGGCAGTTCAAAACCTTCATTAACACGTTAGTACACGGGTTAGCGTGATTTTAGCGCTTATTTTCTCGTTACAGCGGGATATTACATCTCCCTGTTTTCCTGTATTCTATCCGCCCTTTCAACCTTCATATCCTACAATGACTTCATTCATACAATTATTTCCACCATTTATCTTCCCGTTTCTATTGGGAAATAAACCAGACCCTGTTACATTCATTCTAATCTATGCTGAATCCTCAACCTGATATACTCTAGGGATAAACATTGATCAACAGGGAACCCAAACTCCCAGGGAAAAGCTTCTGCTAACTGGGTAAATGTTGGTGTAGGTAACAAATACGGTTACATGTCAGGTACACACATTGTGGATAATTGGCCAATCATGTTGGGTCGGACAATCGGTCACATGTGTGGTAGAAAGTAATCTGGTCCCACATGTGGTAAACTTGTTGTCTATAAAGTTCATGTCTACCCTTATAACCAACAAATGATCACATGTCTGTTCCATGCCCCCAATCCCAACTGACATATTCAGCACATTATTAGATGAATTATTAACCAGATAATTATTGCCCCCATTCTGGCAGAGTAAGCTGGCTCCTCCCTCCATGCCGTCAATCAAGGTTGTGACTGCTGACATCACAGCCAATGATTGGCTGCTTATTCCTTACTGTCTACTCTGCACATGCTCAAGATTATAAAAAGCTCACTAAGCAGAGAAGAAGGCAGACATGTGTAATAAACTGGTAAATGACTGACAAGTCACCAGTTTTATGTTTTACGGGTGGACATACCCTATTAATGAAAACATATTCCATGTACAGTATTGTCCACCCTTTGACTAGAGTTAAATAAAGCTGATTCCTATAATAAACTGTCCAAATTTCAATTTCAGATGCCTACAGCTGTAATTACTCCCAGTTACATACAACAGACAATTGGTTACAGCTTTTACCTTTGGTATGTGTATTTATCTCTTTTCCTGTCACAAAGTGTTCCATGAAATTCTTTTTTAATAGTCTTTTGTCCTATGTATAAAATGGGGCCAGTGATACTGTTACTGTATCTGCATTGTGATACTGTTACTGTATCTGCATTGGCATATACATGTGTTACTGTTACTGTATCTGCATTGTCATACACATGTGATACTACTGATCCATGCACTGTATCCAGTACTTCCACGTACAGTATCCAAGTATTATATTCACATACTGTATCCACTACTATGTCCATGTACAGTATCCACGTACTGTACCCAAGTATTGATTCACATACTGTATTCACGCACTGTTTCACGTACTGAATCCACGACTGTATCAGCACTGTATCACAGTACTGTATAAGATTGTATTGACATACTGTATCCACGCACTGTATCCCACATACTGTCCATGCACTGTATCACGCACTGTATTTCACGTAATGTATCCATGTACTGTATCCAAGTACTGTATCCAAGTATTGTGTACACATAACTGTATCCACACACTGTATCCCGCACTGTATCCGCCACACTTTATACCACGTACGTATCCATGCACAGTATCCACGTACTGTATCCACGCACTGTATCCACACGACCATGTATCCATGTACTTATCCAAGTATTGTATTCACATACAGTATCCACGACGTGTATCCACGCAGTGTATTCACGTTCTGTATCCATGTACTGTATCCACGCACTGTATCCATGTACTGTATCCATGTACTGTATGCATGTACTGTATCCACGTACTGTAGCCATGTACTATATCCACGTACTGTATCCACTGTATCCACGCACTTTATCCACGCACTGTATCCACGTACTGTATCCCACACACGGTATCCACGTACGATCACTAGTATCCACGCACTGTTCCACGTATCCACCATGATCACCGTATGTATCCACGCACTGTATCCACGTACTGTATCCACTACTGTATCCACGTACTGTATCCATGTACGTACCTCTGAATTACTGTTCAATGAAATACACATTAGTAAACACATTGTCCCCGTTTATTGCAGGTAACAGGATACAAACAGAGGAAAGAATGAGCAGAACATCAGAGATGACGGTCACATTCCTCTTCAGTAGGTTAATTTACATCAGAAAAATGGTTGTTAATGTCATCATATCAGACAATGTTGTGGTGTTTTTGTGTAATGTCAATGTGGAACTATGAAGGTTGTTGTGTCCAGGGAGAGAGACCGATGAAAATGTTGAGAATTCGTGATTATTTTATCTCATCCATGAGCAGAAACAACACAAAATCAGGCTAATATTTTTTCCAGTACTAACCCTGGGAAAAATTAAATAGACTGTAGATCCGATCAGTCTCTGGTCCAATCGTTTGATGGATTGTCCTGAGAATCTGCGGAATAAGACTCTTTATTGTCTATAGTTTTTTGTCGGCCTTGACCTCAGTTTTACTAGTGTCCCAAAGTGAGAAAGCGATTACCACGTTCCTTCACTTCCGGGTTTGCTCACACGACGGGCTTTTGTGAGCATGCCCATTGGTGGACACCACCAGCAGGCCTGGTCTAACTGGTGCAGATTTGAATGTTAGTTGCCTATCTGGTTTCTGCTCTCTCCTTTGGCTGCCTCTGATTGGTTTGGTTCCCTATATGTTTTGTTGGTCATTATTCACCCATTGCCCATTATAGCCTGGGATCTGATCCTTGCTCGGGGGTGTATTTTGTCTAGTTGTTCGTGTACTATTCCTGCCTGTAAACCGCTACGATTGTTTGCTGCCTGTCCTGAGCTCTGCCTGTCTCCGACTTTGCCTACCCGTCTGTACCGTGTCTCGCTGACTGACCTCCCCCTGTCCTGACTCTGGCTCCGTCCCTGACTCCTTGTCACTTTCTGATTTGTACCACGCTATTGTCCAGCTATTTGGTACCACGCTATTGTCCAGCTCAGAGCTGTTGTGCCCTGTCCTCCTGTTTTGCTCCGGTTTTATTGTGCATTTTGGCCTCAGCTCAGATACCCCATGTCCAGGGGCAACCGATCCTGGTGAGGCGATACAAGGCTCTGAGCAATTAGGGGGTTTGACTATTGGTGAATGCGAGTGGTGTTAGATCAGGTGTAAGTCTGGGCTGAAGAATACACAGGAATCCGGGCATCAAAGATGTATGTAGAATGTTTTTTAGAGCGCCACTGGGTACGCAGCGCTGTACAATATAAACTAGGAGAAGATCCTGACCATTATTTATAAGGCATCGTTAGGTTACAATATTCATGGGTAGTAATTCAACATGGACATTTTTTCTATACAGGAAGATATTGTCACGAGAAATCCTTCAGGTCTAGGGGGAAGGTATCAAACTACAGCTGGTAAGTACATACCAGGTAGGCAGAGTTATGGCAGCTCCGTATTCTCCAGATCTCAACCGGGAGAGGGGCAGGTTGGACATCCTTATTTAAAGAGACCTTTCAGGTTTATTCAGCTTTTACCAGTTGGTAGATTAGGCACCACACAAGGCGATATTTTGTCCTGACCAACAGGTAGATTGGGGTCAGTATCACCCGTACTTTAGCAATGTGATGGGCAAAAGTTGATCATGTACCGTATCCATGTACTGTATCAACGTACTGTGTCGACGCACTGTATCTACGCACTGTATTTCATGTACCGTATCCATGTACTGTATCAACGTACTGTGTCGACGCATTGTATCTACGCACTGTATCCACGCACTGATCCCACGTACTGTATCAAGTGTATTGTATTTAATCATGTATCCAAGTTATTATCCATGTACAGTATTCACATACTGTATCCACGATACGTAACTCCAACGTATGATCCAAGATTGTATCCACATACTGTATCCACGCACTGTATCCAATACGTATTCCAGTACTGTCAGTATTGTATTCACATACTGTATCCACGCACTGTATCAACCTACTGTATCCACGTACTGATCCATGCACTGTATCCACGTACTGTCTCCATGTACTGTATCCAAGTATTGTATTCACAAAACAGTATCCCAACGCACTGTATCACACGTACTGTCCACGTATGTTCCAAGTATTGTATTCACAAACTGTATCCACGCATTGTATCCACGTACGTATCCACGTACTGTAGCCATGTTTGGTATCCACAACTGCATCCACGTACTGTATACAAGTATTGTATTCACATAATGTATCACACACTGCATCCACATACTGTCTCCACATAATGTCTGCATGTTCTGTATCCAGAGTAGTCACATAACTGTATCCAATACTTTTTCACGTACTGTATCCAAGTATTGTATCACAAACTGTATCCACGTACTGTAGCCATGTATTGTATTCAACATACTGTATCACGTACTGATCCATGTACTGGATCCACATTACTTTATCCAGTATTGTATTCACATACTGATCCACGTAGTGTTTCCACGTATGTTTATTACAAGTTTGTATTCACAAAACTGTTATCCACGCACTGTATCACGTACCTGTATCCACATACTGTAGCCAAGTATTGTATGTATTCACATTACTGTATCCACGTACTATGCAGGTCCCATGTATTGTATACAAGTATTGTATTCACATTACGTATCCACATACTGTCTCCATGTACTGATCCACGTATTGTATTCACATACTGTATCCACGTAAGTATCCCGACTAAGTATTAAGATTGTATTACATATTGAGATCCACGCATTGTATTCACGTACTGTATCACACGTACTATCCAAGTATTGTATTCACATTATGATCCACGCACGTGTACCAGTACTGTGTCGACGCACTGTATCTACGCACTGTATCCACGCACTGTATCCACGTACTGTATCCAAGTATTGTATTTACATACTGTATCCACGTACTGTATCCATGTACAGTATTCACATACTGTATCCACGTACTGTATCCACGTACTGTATCCAAGTATTGTATTCACATACTGTATCCCACGCCACGTAATCCACATACTGTATCCACGTACTGTATCCAAGTATTGTATCACATTACTGTATCCACGCACTGTATCCCACCTACTGTATCCACGTACTGTATCCATGCACTGTATCCACGTACTGTCTCCACGTACTGTATCCAAGTATTGTATTCACAAACAGTATCCACGCACTGTATCCACGTACTGTCTCCACGTACTGTATCCAAGTATTGTATTCACAAACTGTATCCACGCATTGTATCCACGTACTGTATCCACGTACTGTAGCCATGTATGTATCCACACACTGCATCACGTACTGTATACAAGTATTGTATTCACATACTGTATCCACACACTGCATCCACATACTGTCTCCACATAATGTCTGCATGTACTGTATCCAAGTATTGTATTCACATACTGTATCCACATACTTTTTCCACGTACTGTATCCAAGTATTGTATTCACAAACTGTATCCACGTACTGTAGCCATGTATTGTATTCACATACTGTATCCACGTACTGTATCCATGTACTGTATCCCACTACTTATCCAAGTATGTATTCACATACTGTATCCACGTATGGTTCCACGTACTGTATCAAGTATTGTATTCACAAACTGTATCCACGCACTGTATCCACGTACTGTATCCACATACTTTATCCAAGTATTGTATTCACATACTGTATCCACGTACTGCATCCATGTACTGTATTCACATACTGTATCCATGCACTGTATCCACGTACTGTATCCAAGTATTGTATTCACATACTGTATCCACGTAATGTATCCACGTACTGTATCTAAGTATTGTATTCACATACTGTATCCACGCATTGTATTCACGTACTGTATCCACGTACTTATCCAAGTATTGTATTCACATACTGTATCCACGCACTGTATCATGTACTGTATCAAGTATTGTATTCATACTGATCCATGCACTGTATCCACGTAATGTATCCACGTACAGTTATCCAAGTATTATATTCACATTACTGTATCCACGTACTATGTCCATGTACAGTATCCACGTACTGTACCCAAGTATTGTATTCACATACTGTATCCACGCACTGTATCATGTACTGTATCCAAGTATTGTATTCACATACTGTATCCATGCACTGTATCCACGTACTATATCCACGTACAGTATCCAAGTATTATATTCACATACTGTATCCACGTACTATGTCCATGTACAGTATCCACGTACTGTACCCAAGTATTGTATTCACATACTGTATCCACGCACTGTATTCACGTACTGAATCCACGTACTGTATCCATGCACTGTATCCACGTACTGTATCTAAGTATTGTATTGACATACTGTATCCACGCACTGTATCCACATACTGTATCCATGCACTGTATTCACGCACTGTATTCACGTAATGTATCCATGTACTGTATCCAAGTACTGTATCCAAGTATTGTATTCACATACTGTATCCACACACTGTATCCACGCACTGTATCCCCACACTTTATCCACGTACTGTATCCATGCACAGTATCCATGTACTGTATCCACACACTGTATCCACGCACTGTATCCACGTACTGTATCCACGCACTGTATCCACGCCCTGTATCCATTCTTAGTACTTATTAGGAGTTAGAGGACTAATCAGTAGAGGATAGTCAGTTCTACCAGTACTAATCAGGGAGAGGAAGGTAAGGTAAGAGACTAATCAGACGGGATAGTCAGTTCTCCCAGACATAATCAGCGAAGCAGAAGGGTAAGAGACTAAGCAGTACAGCGCTAGTCAGTTCTTTCGTACTAATCAGGCAGGTAAGAGACTCATCAGTACAGTATAGTCAGTTCTACCAGTTCTAATCAGGAAGGTATGAGGCTAAATAAGTACAGGATAGTCAGTTCTACCAGTTTAATCAGGAGGAAGAGAGACTAATCAGTAAGGATGTCAGTTTCTTGTAAATAATTAGAAGTTAGAGAATTATCAGTACAGGTAGTCAGTTCTCTTAGTACTAATTAGGAAGGTAAGAGACCTAATCCGTTCAGGATAGTCAGTTCTCTAGTTTACTTAGGAAGATAGAGACTAATCAGTACAGATTAGTCAGTTCTATCAGTACTAATTTGGAGGTAAGAGACTAATCAGTTACAGGATAGTCAGTTCTCTTAGTCCTAATTAAGAAGGGTAGAGGACGAATCAAGCCACAGGGATATAGTTCCGAGGGGATAGGGATAGGAGTTCTATCAGTACTATTAGGCAGGTAAAGAGACTAATCAGTACCAGGATAGTCAGTCTCTTAGTACTAATTAGGAAGGTTAGAGACTAAATCATACAGGATTAGTCAGTTATCTTAGTACTAATTAGGAAGGTTAGAGACTAATCAGCACAGGATAGTCAGTTCTCTTAGTACTTAAGTAGGAAGGTTAGAGGACTAACAGCACCGATAGTCAGTTCCCTTAGTACTTAATTAGGAGGTTAGAGGGGACTAACAGCACAGGATAGTCAGTTATCTATCAGTACTAATTAGGATAGGTAAGGACTAATCAGTACAGGATAGGCAGTTCTCTTAGTACTAATTGGGAAGGTTAGAGGAACTAATCAGTACAGGATAGTCAGTTCTCTTAGTACTATTAGGAGGTTAGAGACTAATAGTACAGATAGTCATTCTTTAGTACTAATTAGAAGGGTAGAGATAAATTCAGAGTACAGGCTAGTCAGTTATCTTAGTACTAATTAGGAAGGTTAGAGACTAATCAGTTACAGGATAGTCGTCTCTAGTATAATAGGAGGTAAGAGACTAATCAGTACAGGATAGTCAGTTGTCTCTTAGTACTAATTAGGAAGGTTAGAGACTAATCAGTACAGGATAGACATTCTATCCTATTTATCAAGGTAAGAAATAAAGTCAAGGTTATTGATATTAATTCACTTAAATGCTCTTTTAAATTCTTGTCCGATTTCAGTGAAATCTCTTTCTGACAAGATCTATAAACCCCTGGAAACAGTCACAGCGATAAATATAAAAGTAAATAGGCGGGTGAGGGGGAGAAGAGAGAACATATTATTTATATCACATATATCCAGGTGTCATCTACCCCTGCTACATTCACCAAATTCCTAATAAAATGCCTCTGATGATACCAAACATTCAAGGGAATTCTCCTCTATATATTACCCTTCATGGTGAAACCTGATTCACTGAAAAAAAGCCAACTCTCCATATGATGACATATGTCTCGATATTACTGTGTGCAGCCAGTAAGTAAATACATAGGTGGACATACCAATTCGCATTATTCAGTTCTCCCTGTTTGATTAAACTGATTACTGGACCCTACAGCTGTCAAAATGATTGCCATGTAATGTGAGGTATAGAGCTGTTTACTTACCCTGCGTTCACATCCTTCAAAATACATAAAAAAGGGCCAATAAAAGGAGAACAAAAGATCTTTGAGAATCCCCCAGTCCATACGGTGCCAACAAAACCAATGGAATCACTGCACTGGAAAGATTGAGATCCTTACATCCCCGAGAGGCAATGCAAATGAAGTTCATACTCAAAACTCAACTACATACAGGTAATCAATTACTCTCTATAGATATAGGAATATAACGATCTAATAAGAAAACTACAAAGATCTGTACTGTGGGTGGAATTCGGACAGAGTAAAATATGTAGATGGAGGTAATTACAATAAAGTGCTGGTCTTAATATGCCAGCCACCAATCAGAAGTTAGAAATGTTTGCAGTAGTAGACCAGTAGAAAGGTATCATCTGATTTGGTTGAGGGAAATTAGGACAAATTTGTACACCTCTATTGAATTCAGCTGAGAATGTGGCCATGTCGTGTCCATGCAGTCATGTCTATGCTAGGAAACACTTCAAACAGACTCTCTGTTAATTTCCCCTATGGCTTTTCTAGGGGTGTTGTATCTGGGTGTTTGTAAGTGATTAGGGCAATTCAGTGACTCTGTGACATGAACCACGCACAAATTTTTTAAGCTGCGTCCCCTTCCCCACCCCAATTAAGCGACACCTACTAGGTGCTTAATATAGGTAGACAGCCAGAGAAACACAAATAGACTGACAAACATAGACAAACCGAGGGATGGATACACAGCCAGATAGTGATAGATGGACAGAAATACAGTAGACAGACAGAGATACACAAAGTACTGGACACAGGGGCACAGTCTTCTGGTATACTGGTAGCACAACTGACAATTTCATTAATAATGGTAGGCAAAACTGCAATTTCATTACAAAACTGGTAGCAAACTGTTGAAATTTTATTAAAACAATGTTTGGCCATTTCCATTACATACTTGTAGCAAACTGGCCAAATTTTCATTATATACTGGTAGCAAACTAATCAATTTCCTTATATACGGTAAGCAAACTGGCAATTTCATATATACTGGTAGCAAAAACTATCAATTTCATTATATACTGGTAGCCAACTGGGCAATTTCATTATATTATGGTAGCAAACTGGCAATTTCATTACATACTGGTGAGCAACAGCAATTTTATTTATAATGGTAGCAAACTGGCAATTTCATTATTACTGATAGCAAACTAGCCAATTCATACCTACTGGTAGCAACTGGCAATTTCATTATTATATATGGTAGCAAACTGGCAATTTCAGTTATATACTGGTAGCAAACTAGCAATTTCTGTATATACTGGTAGCAAATAGCAATTCATTATATACTGATAGACAAAACTAGCATTTTCATTATAATGGTAGCAAACTGCCAATTTCTTATATCCGGTACAAAAATGGTAATTCATTATATACTGTAGCAAACTAGCAATTTCAGTATAGACTGGGTAGCAAACTAGCAATTTCATTTATATACTGACAGAAAACTAGCATTTTTATTTTACTGGTAGCCAAACTGGCCAATTTCATTATATACTGGTAGCAAACTAGCAATTTCATGAATATGATAGCAAATATCAATTCATTTAATATGATAGCAACTGGCAATTCATATATACTGATAGCAAAACTGGGCAATGTCATTACAACTGCTAGCAAAACTGGAATTTCATTAATACTGATAGCAACTAGCTTCAATTTTCATACATACTGGTGGAAACTGCCAATTTCATATATACTGGTAGCCAAAAATGCTTTGGATAGGTGCCCAAGAGGAATATAGTTTGTGGGGGCTTCCACAAACCTCATCACCATCAAAGCCATTTTTGGGGGCTTCGCACCAACCCCTTATCTCAATCAAAGGACTATGTTTGGGGCTTCTACACCTTCGAAAACATCAAAGCCTATGGATGTCTGGGGTGCTTCATATACCTGTGTGAATTTACAGGTGTCCTTCACTATCTCACTATGGTGTCTTCATCTACGACATGATAGTTTTGTGTGGTTGATCCGTGTCAATGTAAAGAGGAGACACGATTGTGGGAGTTTATTTGTTCTCTGCTCAATTGAGGTGTAACTTTTTACGTTTTAGCAGCATCTGGTGAACTTGGGGACATATAACAACAATTTCAGTGAATATCTGTAGGTAACCATGGATCGCTTAGTTCTCAGTCACATGTAAGATCTATAGATTTTGAATTTCACTAAAATGGGAGGTTGTCCATTTTTATTTAGAGTGACTGGGTGGTGCAACACCTAGAAAGTGAATCGATCTCGCAGTGAAATTTGACCTTAGATTGTTAGACTTTCCCATCTTACAAAAAAGGTGTCATTTACAGAGATCTCGGATTTTGCTCCTGAGTTTAGGCACTAAATAACACCACAACTGACCAGTCCATTTTTCGTGTCCGTGTGTCGTGGGCTATTTTCAGAAGATTTTTGCTAAACAACCCGGCACTGTATGCTGGGGGTACTATGTGATGTAACCTCTATCACACATGGCACATTAAAGAACCACGTCAGGGCTATTTTCTGGGGTTTATTGGAAATATTTAAAGAATGAACCTGAATATTTGCTTTAGTGAGGTTGATTTGTCCTTGTCCCTGTGATCTCCTGTTTCTACTTGCGATCGACATAGACAACAGCAGAATTATTATTACTGATTTAATCAATAGACCCAACATCTTCCGTGGCGCTTACAGTTTACATAATCATACATATAGAGAGATGACTCATCCGTCCACCGGCATTAATATTTCCACTCTTACACAGGTATTCTTCAATGGTATTTGATGTTTTGCAGGAAGGAAGCGTGTGGTAAGTGTCCATCTTGACAAGATCTCCTTTAGTTAGGGGAAATATATCAAAGACTAACTAATTCGACTGGAGATAGTGACTGGATCTCTTCCCAGACAGTATATTCTGTAATATATGTAACGATGGCACTGTCTCCGTGCGTTGTTATTGGCAGTTTCATTGGTCATTTATAAAAAGCTGGAATGAGTTTCTACAAAAGGAATGTTAAGTTTTACTGGGTCATTGATACCATAAGTAAGAACGGAAAGGTTTTGTCGACTGTGGAGAACTGAGAACGCTATGGATGTCTTCAGTGGACGTTGGTTATGGCTGTTCATTGGTCAGTTTAGATAAAAGCTGGATGAGTTTCTCTAAAACAGGAATGTACAGTTAACTGGTATATGAATACATAAAGTAGAGTTTGAAAGTTTTTCCATGTGAAATGGTAAAGCTATGGAAACTGTCTTCCAGTGGACGTTTTTATGGCAGGTTCTTGGTCCATTTAATAAAAGCTGTGCTGAGTTTCACAAACAGGAATGTTGCAAGTTAACTGGTATTGATACATCAATTATAGTTGGAAAGGGGTTTGGTCACTTGTGAGAACGTGATAAGCTTGGACTGTCCTTCCAGTGGACGTTGTTAGGCAGGTTCCTTGGTCTGTTTTAATAAACAAGCTGATGAGTTTCTACAACAAGAATGTTTCAATTTCTGGTATTGGGATACATAAAGTAGAGTTGGGAAAGGGTGTGTCACTGTGAACGGTAAAGCTAATGGCTGGTCGTTCCATGGAATCGTTGTTATGTGGCAGGTTCATGGTCAGTTAATAAAAACGCGGATGAGTTTCTACAAACAAGGACGTTACAAGTTACTGGGTATGATCCATAAGACTGTAGAGTCGGGAAGGGTTTCCTGTGGAACGATAAAGCTATGGAACTTCCTTGCAGTTGACTTGTTTATGGCAGGTTCATGTCGTCTGATTTAATAAACTGATGATGTTTCTACAAACAAGAATGTTGCAGTACTGTATTGATACATAAAGCATCATGAGTTGGGCAAGGGTTTGTCCTGTGAGACGGTAAAGCTATGGAACTGTCCTTCTATGTGACGTTGTTATGGCAGGTGTCATTGGGCTCGTTAATAAAAAGCGGGATGATTTCTACCAAACAAGGAAAGTTACAAGTTACTGGTATTGATACAATAAGATAGTTGGGAAAGGGTTTGTCACTGCTGTAAACGGTAAAGCTGTGACTGTCTTCCAGTGGACGTTTGTTATGGCAGTTCATTGGCCTCAGTTAATAAAAAGTCTGGATTAGTTGTTCTACAAACAGGAATGTTTCAAGTTACGGTGATTGATACTTAAAGTAAGTTGGGAAGGGTTTTTCTCACTGTGAGAAGGCGGTAACAGCTATGGAACTGTCTTCCGTGGACAGTTGTTATGGGCAGGTTCATTGGTCAGTTTTAATAAAAAGCTGGATGAGTTTCTACAACAAGTATGTTTACCAAGTTACTGGTATTGATACATCAAGTAGAGTTGGGAAGGTTTCTGTGCACTGTGAGAACGGTAAGCTATGGAACTGGGCTTCCATTGGACTGTTGTTATGGCAGGTTTCATTGGTCAGTTTAATAACAAAGCTTGGATAGTTTTTCTACAAACAGAATGTTACAAGTTTACGGTTATTGGATACAATAAAGTAGAATTGGAAAAGGGTTTTGTCACTGGAGACGGTAAAGCTATTGGACTGTCTTCAGTGGACGTTGTTATGGCAGTTCATTGGTCAGTTTATAAAAGCTGGATGATTTCTACAAACAAGGATGTTTACCATGTTACTGGTATTGATATATAAAGTAGAGTTGGGAAAGGTTTGTCACTGTAGACGGTAAAGCTATGGAACTGTCTTCCAGTGGTACGTTTTATTGGCAGTTTCATTGGTCCAGTTCTAAATACAAAGCTGGATGAGTGTGTCACAACACAAGAATTTACAAGTTACTGGTATTGATACATAAGTAAGTGTGGAAGGATTTTCACGTGAGAACGGTAAAGCTTGGAACTGTCTTCCAGTGACGTTGTTTATGGCAGTTCATTGGTCAGTTATTAATAAAAGCTGGATGAGTTTCTGCAAACAAGGAATGTTACAAGTTACTGGTATTGATACATAAGTAGAGTTGGGAAAGGGTTTGTCACTGTGAGAACGTAAGCTATCGAACGTGCTTCCAGTGACGTTGTTTTGGGCAATGTTCTTGGCAGTTTAATAAAAAGCTGGATGGTTTTCTACCACAAGTAGTTAGCAATTACTGGTGATTGATTACACTAGTAGATTTGGGAAGGTTTTGTCACTGTTGAGAACGGTAAGCTATGGAACGTTCCTTCCAGTGGAGCGTGTAATGGCCGGTTCAATGGTCAGTTTAATAAAAGCTTGGATGACGTTTTCTACAACAAGGAATGTTCAGTTACTGGTATTATACATAATAGAGTGGGAAGGGGTTTGTCACTGATAAGAGAACGTAAAGCTATTGAACTGTCTTCCATGCGACTTGTTAGGGCTAGGTTCATTGGTCAGTTTTTAAAAAAGCAATCTGGATGAGTTTTTTCTACCAACAGGAAGTTACAAGTTACTGGATTGATCACAACGTATATTGGAAAGGGGTTTTGTCCATGTGAACGTAAGCCTATGAACTGTCCTTCCCGTGGACGTTGTTATGGCAGGTTCATTGGTATTATTTATAAAAGCTGGATGAGTTTCCTGCAAACAGGAATGTTAGTTACTGGTATTGATATAAAGTAGTGTTGGGAAAAGGTGTTTGGTCCTGTGAGAAACGGTACATGAAACTATGGAACTGTCTTCCGTGGATGTTGTTTATGGCAGGTTCATTGGACAGTTAATAAAAAGCTGATGAGTTTCTGCAAACAATGATGTTACAAGTTACTGGTATTGTATACATAAAGTTAGAGTTGAAAGGGTTTGTGACTGTGAGAACGTCAAAGCTATGGAACTGTCTTCCAGTGTGGACTTGGTATTGCAGTGTTCATTGGGGATTTAATCAAAAGCTGGATGAGTTTCTACAAACAAGGAATTTACAAGTACTGTATTGATCCACTAAAGTAGAGTTAGGATAAGGTTTGTCACTGTGAGAACGGTAAAGCATGGAACTGTCTTCCAGTGACGTTGTTTATGGCAGGTTGTTCATTGGGTCAGTTTCTAATAAAAGCTGGATGAGTTTCTACAACACGAGATGTTCAAGTTACTGGTATTGATACATAAAGTTAGAGTTGGGAAAGGTTTTGTCCTGTGAGAACGGTAAGCTATGACTGGCTTCCAGTGGGACTTGTTTTGGCAGATTCATTGGTCAGTTTAATAAAAACTGGATGAGTTTCTACAAACCAGGAGATTTTACAATTACTGTATTAGATACCTAAGTAAGAATTGGGAAAGGATTTTTTCACATGTGAGACGGTAAGCTATGGAACGTCTTCCAGTGGACGTTGTTATGGCAGGTTCATTGTCAGTTTAATAAAATACTGGATGAGTTTCTGCAAACAAGGAATGTTATCAAGTTACTGGTATTGACACTAAAGTAGGTTGGGAAAGGTTTGTGACTGTGAGAACGGTAAAGCTATGGAACTGTCTTCCATGACGTTGTTATGGGCAGGTTCATGGTAGTTTACATAAACAGCTGGATATTTTCTACAAACAGGATGTTACAAGTTTACTGGTAATGATACTAAAGTCAGGGTTTGGTAAAGGGTTTTGTCACTGTGAGAAGGTAAAGCTATGGAACTGTCTTCCAGTGAACGTTGTTATGGCAGGTTCTGGTCAGTTTAATCAAAAGCTGAGATGTTTTCACAAGCAGATGTACAAGTTTACTGGATTGATACATAAAGTAGGTTGGGAAGGGTTGTCAACTGTGAAGACGGTTACACGCTATGGAACTGTTTTCCAGTGACGTTATTATGGCATAGTTCATTGGTCGTTTAATAAAGAGCTGGATGAGGTTTCTGCAAACAGAATGTTACAAGTTACTGTATGATACATAGTAAGTAGAGTTAAGGTTTTGACTGTGAGAACGGTAAAGCTATGGAACGTCTTCCATGGACGTTGTTATGGGCAGGTTCATTGGGATGTTTAATAAAAGCTGGATGGTTTTCTACCAAAAGGATGTTACAAGTTACTGGTATTGATACATAAGTAGAGTTGGTAAAATGGTTTGTCACTGTGATAAGTAGGTAAAGCTATGGACACTGTCTTCCCAGTGGACGTTGTTTATGGCATGTTCATTGGTCATTTATAAGAAAACGGATGAGTTTCGTACAAACAAGAAGGTTACAAGTTACTGGTATAGGCTCATCAAGTATAGTTGGAAAGGTTTTGTCACGGTGAGACGGTAAATCATGGAACTGTCCTTCCAGTGACGTTTGTTAGGCCGGTTTCATTGGTCATTTAATAAAAGCTGGATTGAGTTTTCATACAAACAAGGAAGGTTCAAGTTACTGGATTGATCCATAAAGTAGAGGTTGGGAAGGGTTTGTCACTGGAGAACAGTAAAGCTATGGAACTGTCTTCCTAGTGGACGTTGTTTGGCAGGTTTCATTGGTCATTTAATAACACTGGATGAGTTTCTCACAAACAGAATGTTATAAAGTTTACTGGTATTGATACATAAAGTAGTTGGGAAGAGGTTTTGTCACTGTGAGACGTTAAAAGCTATTGAATGTCTCTTCCAGGGGGTGGACTTGACGTTGTTATGCAGGTTCATTGTCATGTTTAATAAAAAGCTGTGATTTCTATCAACAACCGGAATTTCAAGTTACGGTATTGATATAATAAGTAGAGTTGGGAAAGGTTTTGTCGGACGGAGAACGGTAAACTAGTGAACTGTCTTCCAGTGAGACGTGTTTATTGGCATGGTTCATTGGTCAGTTTATAATAAGCTTGATGAGTTTCTTCTACAACAAGAGAAGTTACAGTATTAATGGTATTGATACATAAAGTAGAAGTTGGGAAGGGTTTTCCTGTGAGACGTAAAGCATGGAACTGTTCTTCCAGTGACGTTTTATGGCGTGTTCATTGTCAGTTTAAATAAAAAGCTGATGAGTTTCTACAAACAAGGAATGTTACAAAGTTACTGTATTGTGACATACAATAGCAGTTGGAAAGGTTTGTCACTGTGAGAACGGTAAGCATGGAACTGTCCCCTTCCGTTGACGTTGTTAATGGCGCTTCTCATTGGTCAGGTTAAGTAAAAATTGGAATGAGTTTCTCTAAAACAAGGAATGTTCCATTCTACTGGGATTGGATATCATAAGTAAAGTTTGGGAAGGGTTTTGTGCACCTGTGAACGGTAAGCTGATGGACGTCTTCCAGTGGACGTTGTTATGTCGTTCATTGTCAGTTTTACAAAAAGCTGGATGAGTTTTCTGCAACAAGGATGTTTCAGTTCTGTGTGATGATACTAACGTAGTGTTTGGGAAAGGGTTTGTCACTGTGAGGAAGTAAGCTATGGAAAACCTGTCTTTCAGTTGGATTTTGTTATGGCAGGTTCACTTGGACAGTTAAATAAAAAGCTGGATGTAGTTTCTGCAAACAAGGCATGTTTACAAGTTACTGGTATTGATACATAAAGCGTAGTGGGAAGGTTTGTGACTGTGAAACGTTTTAAAGCTATGAACTGTCTTGCCAGTGACGTTGTTATGGCAGTTCATTTTGTGATTTAATAAAAGCTGGATGATTTTCTACAAACAAGGAATGTTACAGTTACGGGTATGTGAATCATCAAGTAGAGTTGTAAGGGTTTGTCCACTGGGTAGAGAACACGGTAAAGCTAATGTGAACTGTCCGTCCAGTTGAAACGTTGTATGTGGCAGGTTCATTGGTCGTTTAACTAACAAGCGTATGAGTTTCTACAAACAAAAGGAATGTTACAAGTTACTGGTATTTGAATACATAAAGTAGAGTTGGAAAGGTTTGTCACTGTGGAGAACGGTAAAGGCTATGGATCTGTCTTCCACGGGCAACGTTGTTATGCAGGTTCATCTGTTCAGTTTAAATAAAAAGCTGGATGGATTTCTTACAACAAGGAACGTACCAGTTACTGGTATTGATCTAAAGTAGTTTGGGAAAGGTTTTTCACTTGAGAACGGTTAAAGCTTATGGGACTGTCTTCCAGGTGACTTTGTTATTGGCAGGTCATTGGTCATTCGTTTAATAAAAGCTGGATGAGTTTCTGCAAACAAAGAATTTATCAAGTTTCTGGTATTGATACATAAAAAGTAAGAAGTGGGAAAGGGTTTTGTCACTGTGAGAACTGTAAAGCTATGTGAATCGTTCTCCACGGGCTTGTTATGCAGTTCAATTGGTGAGTTTAATAAAAAGCTGGATGATGTTACAAACAAGGCATGTACAAGTTACTGTATTATACATAAAGTAGAATGGTAAAGAATGGTTTGTCACTGTGGAACGGTAAACTACTGGACACTGTCTTCAGTGGCGTTTGTTAGGGCAGGTTCATGGTCAGTTTATAATAAAAAGCTGGATGAGTTTCTTCACAACACAAGGAATGTTACAAGTTACTGGTATTATCCATAAAGTAAAATGGTAAGGGTTTGTCACTGTGGGAAACGGTAAACGCTATGGACTGTCCTTCCAGTGGAAGTTGTTTAGGGCAGGTTCATTGGTCAGTTAATAAAAATCTGATGAGTTTCTTACAAACAAGGATGTTACAAGTTTACTGGTATTGCTACAAAAGTAGAGTTGGGAAAAGGGTTTGTCACTGTGAGACACGGTACGCTCTGGAATGGTTCTTCCAGTGGACGTTGTGTTATGGCAGGCTGTTCATTAGTCAGTTTATAAAAAAGCTGATGCGTTTTCTACAAACAAGGAATGTTACAAGTTACTGGTATTGATCTCAAAGTAGAGTTGGGAAAGGGTTTTCACTGTGAGACACGTTAAGCTATGGAACTGTCTTCCAGGGAGACGTTGTTTATGTCGGTTCATTGTCGTTTCAATAAAAGCTGGAATGAGTTTCTTCACAACAAGGACTGTTTACAAGTTACTGGGAATGCTACATAAATAGAGTTGGTGAAGGTGTTTGTCACTGTTGAGAGTACGTAAATGCTATGTAACTGTCTTCCAGTGGACGTTGTGATGTCAGGTTCGTTGTCATGTTTAATAAAAGCTGGATAGTTTCTGCAAACAAGGAATGTTACGTTACTGTATTGATACATAAGTAGTGTTGGGAAGAGGGTTTGTCAACTGTTGAGACGTTAAAGCTAGGAACTGTCTTCCATTGGATGTTGTTATGGCAGTTCATTGGACAGTTTAACTAAAAAGCTGGATGAGTTTCTGCAAACAGGAAGGTTACAAGTTACTGGTATTGATCATAAACGTAGAGTTGGAAAGGTTTGTCTGTGAAACGGTACAAGCTATGGAAATGCTTCCGTGGACTGTTGTATGGGCGGTTCCATTGGGTGAGTTTACAATAAAAAGCTGGATGATTTCTACAAACAGGAATACAAGTACTGGTATGATACATTAAAGTGAGAGTTGGTAACGGGTTTGTCAAACTGTGAGAACGGTAAAGCTATGGGAACTGTCTTCCAGTGACATGTTATGCAGTTCATTGTCAGTTTATAAAAGCGGGATGAGTTTCTCTACAAACAATGAAGTTACAGTTAACTGGGAATGATACTAAGTAATAGTGGAAAGGATTGTTTGTCACTTGTGAGAACGGTAAAGCTATGTGAAAACCTTCTTCCAGTGGACGTTGTTATGGCAGAGGTTCATTGGTCAGTTTAATAAAAGCTGGATGAGTTTCCTACAAACAGGAATTTTACAAAGTTTACTGGTATTTAACATAAAGTCAGTTTGGGAAAGGGTTTGTCCTGTGAGAACGGTTAAAGCTTGGACGTGTCCTTCACGTGGACGTTTGTATGGCCTGGTTCATTGGTCAGTTTTATAAAAAGCTGGATTGTTTCATACAAACAATAGTGTACAAGTTACTGGTAATTGATACATAAAGTAGAGTTGGGAAGGGTTTGTTCCACTGTGAGAACGGTAAAGCTATGGAACTGTCCTTCAGTGGACGTTGTTATGGGCAGGTTCATTGCGTCGTTTAATAAAAAAGGCTGGATGAGTTTCTACAAACAGGAATGTTAGCAAGTTACTGGTATTGATGATTAAAGTAGAGTGGGAAAGGGTTTTCACTGTGAGAAACGGTAAAGCTATGGAACTGTCTCCAGTGGACGTTGTTATGGCAGGTTCATTGGTCATTTTTAATAAAAAGCGGATGAGTTTCTTTCTGACCAACAAGGAATGTTACAGTTACTGGTCATTGATCCTAAATTAGAGTTGGAAAGGGTTTTGTTCACTGTGAGAATGGTAAGCATGGAGCTGTCTTCCACTGGAACGTTTTATGCAAGTTCATTGGTTCATTTAATAAAACTGGATGAGTTTTCTACAAACAAGGAAGTTACAAGTTACTGTATTGATAATAAAGAGAGTTGGGGAAAGGGTGTTGTTACTGTGAGACGGTAAAGCGCTTAGGAACTGTCTTTCCACTGGGAACGTTTGTTTATGGCAGTTCATTGGTCAGTTTAATAAAAGCGTGATATTTCTACAACAAGGAATGTTTCAAGTTACTGTTATTGAACATAAAAGGGATGAGTTGGAAAGGTTTTGTCACTGTGAGAACGGTAAAGCTATGGAACTCTTCCGTGTACGTTTTATTATGGCAGGTTCATTGGTCAGTTTAATAAAAGCTGGAATGAGTTTCTACAACAAGGAAATGTTCAAGTTACTGGGATTGATACATAAAGGTAGAGTTGGGGAAAGGTTTGTCACTGTGAGAACGTAAGCTATTGAAACTGTCTTCCAGTGTGAACGTTGTTATGGCAGGTTCATTGGGTCAGTTTAATAAAAGCCTAGATGAGTTTCTAACAAACATGAATGTTACAAGTTACTTATGGTATTGATAATACAAGTAGAGTTGGGAAAGGGTTTTCACTGTGAGAACGTAAAGCTACTGGAACTGTCTTCCAGTGGACTTGTTATGTCAGGTTCATTGGTACAGTTTAATAAAAAGCTGGAGATAGTTTCTACAAACCAAGAATGTTTACAGTTACTGGGATTGTACATAAAGTAGAGTTGGGACAAGGGTTTTGTCACTGTGAGAAGACGGTACAGCTATGGAACTGCTTCCAGTGGAACGTTATTATGGCCAGGTTCAATTGGTCTTTTAATAAAGCTGGATGAGTTCTACAAACAAGGAATGTATCAAGTTACTGGGATTGATTACATAAGTAGAGTTGGGAAAGGGGTTTGTCACTGTGAGACGGTAAAGACTATGTGAACGGTCTTCCCGTGGACGTTTGTTTATGGCATGTTCATTGGTCAGGTATAAAAAAGAGCTGATTTTTCGGCAAACAAGGGATGTTACAGAGTTACTGGGATTGATCATACATAGAGTTGAAAGGGTTTTTGTCCCTGTGAGAACGGTAAGCTATGAACTGTCTTCATGGAGACTTGTTATGGCAAGGTTCATTGGGCAGTTAAATAAAAGCTGGAATGAGTTTCTGCAAAACAAGAATGTTACAAGTTACTGGGACTGATACATAAGTAGATTTGGGACAAGGGTTTGTCACTGTGAGAACGGTAAAAGCTATGGTACTGTCCTTCCATGGACTTGTATGGCAGGTTCATTGGTCAGGTTATATAAAAGCTGGATGAGTTTTTCTGGCAAACAGGAATGTTTACAAGTTTACTGGTATGATACATAAGTAGAGTTGAAAGTTTGTCACTGTGAAACGGTAAAGCATGTAACTGTTCTTCCGATGGACGTTTTAGTGCAGGTTCATGGTCCGAGTTTAAGATAAAGCTGATGAGTTTTTACAAACAATGTGTGTACAAGTACTGGTATTTGATACATAAGTAGAGTTGGGAACGGGTTTGTCACGTGAAACGGTAAGCTATGGACTGTCTTCCATGTACGTTGTTTATGCAGTTCATTTGGTCAGGTTAAAAAAGCTGAGATGTTGCTTGCAAACAAGGAATGTTACAAGTTACTGTTATTGGATACATAAAGTAAGAGTTGGGAAAGGGTTTGTCACTGTGAGAACGGTAAAGCTACTGGAACTTGTCTTCCAGGACGTTGTTAATGGCAGGTTCAATTGTCATCTTTAATAAAAGCTGGAATGAGTTCTTCTACACAGTAATGTTACATTTACTGGGTCATTGATACATAAAGTAGAGTTGGGAAAGGGTTTTGTCACTGTGAGAACGGAAGCTATGGAACTGTCTTCACGTGGACGTGTGTTGGGTGGCAGTTTCATTGGTTCGTTTCATAAAAGCTGAGGAGTTTCTACAAACAAGGAATGTTACATTTACTGTTTGATACTAAAGTAGGTTGTGGGAAAGGGTTTGTCACTGTGAGAACGGTAAAAGCTATGGAACTGTCTTCCAGTGGACGTTGTTATGGGCGTTCCTTGGCCAGTTTAATAAAAAGCTGGTGAGTTTCTCTACAAAACAGGAATGTTACAGTTACTGTATTGATAATAAAGTAGAGTTGTGGAAAGGGTTTGTCACGTGAGGAATGGTAAACTATGGAACTGTCTTCCAGTTGACCGTTGTTATGCAGGTTTCACTTGGTCATTTCAATAAAAAGCTGGATGAGTTTCTGTCTCACAAACAAGTGAATGTTACAAGTTACTGGTATTGATACTAAAGTAGAGTTGGAAGGTTTTGGTCACTGTGAAACGGTAAAGCTATGAACTGTCTTCGTCAGTGACGTTTTATGGCGGTTCATTTGGTCAGTTTTAATGAAAACTGGATTAGTTCTGCACAAAAGAATGTTACAAGTTACTGGTATTGATACATAAAGTAGAGTTGGGAAAGGGTTGTCACTGGAAACGGTAAGCTATGGACTGTCTTCCAGTGGACGTTGTTAGATGGCAGGTTCATATGTCAGTTAATAAAAGCTGGATGAGTTTTCTACAAACAAGAATGTTCCAAGTATACTGGTATTGATACATAAATGTAGAGTTGGGAAAGGGTTTGGGGGGGACTGTGAGACCTGTACAGCTAATGGGAACGGTCTTCCAGTGGACGTTTTTATGACAGGTTCATTGGTTGCATTAATCAAAAGCTGGATGAGTTTTCTACAAACAGGAATGTTACAAGTTGCTGGTTACTTGATAATAAATATGAGTTCGGGAAAGGTTATGTCACTGTGAGACCACGGAAAGCTACTTGGAACTGTCGTTCCAGTGGACGTTGTTTGGCAGGTTCCATTGGTCAGTTCAATAAAAAAGCTGATAGTTCTACAAACAAGAATGTTACAAGTTACTGGTATTTTGTACATAAAGTAGATTGTGGGAAGAGGGTTTGTCACTGTGAGAACGGTACGCTATGGAACTGTCTTCCAGTGGACGTTGTTGGCAGGTTCATTGTCATTTAATAAAAATCTGGATGTTTTCTGCAAACAAGGAAATGTTACAATTACTGGTATTGGGATCCCTAAAGTAGAGTTGGGAAAGGGTTTGTCACTGTGAGACGGTAAAGCTTGGACACTGTCTTCCAAGGACGTTGTTTATGGCAAGATTTCGTTCTTGATGGTCAGTTTAAAAAAAGCTGGATTGAGTTCTACAAACAAGGAATGTTCACAAGTTACTGGTATTGATACAACGTAGAGTTGGTGAAAGGGTTTTGACTGTGAGACGGTAACGCTATGGAACGGTCTTCCAGTGGACGTTGTTGATGGCAGGTTCATTGGTCCAGTTTAATAACAGCTGTATGAGTTTCTCAAACAAGGAAATGTTACAGTTTACTGCTGGTATTGATACATAAAGTAGAGTTTGGGAAAGGGTTGTCACTGTGAAGAACGGTAAAGCATTGAACTGTCTTCCGTGGAACATTGGTTATGGCAGTGTTCATTGGTCATTATAAAAAGCGATGAGTTTCTTACAAACAAGGAATGTTACAAGTTACTTGTGATGTAATAAGTACGAGTTTGGGAAGGTTGTCACTGTGAGAATGTAAGCTATGGAACTGTCTTCCACTGGACGTTGTTTTGGCAGTTCCTTGGTCAGTTTAATTAAAAGCTGGATGAGTTTCCATGCAAACAAGAATGTTCCAAGTTACTGGTTATTGATAACATCAAGTAGAGTTGGGAAAGGGTTTTTCACTGTGGAACTAAGCGAGGAACTGCTCCTCCGTGGACGTTTTATGGCGGTTCATTGGTCCGTTTAATAAAAAGCTGGATGAGGTGTCTCGCAACAAGGATGTTACACCACACGTTACTGGTATTTGATACTCAAGTAAGTTGGTGAAGGGTTTTGTCATGTGAGAACGTAAGCTATGGGAAACTGTCTTCCAGTGGCGTGTTTATGGGCAGGTTCATTGTTCAGTTTTTTATAAAAAGCTGGATGAGTTTCCTGCAAACAAGGAATGTACAATTACTGGTAGTTGATACATACATAAGTTGATTTGATCCAGTAAATTTCCCATTGCCACTTGGAGTCAGGAAGAAATTTTTCCCCCCTCCTCATAATTTCTGGTGTTTGTTTATTTTGCCTTCCTCTGGTTAAAAGTTAGGCGAGAATGAGGATAATTGCTAGTGGGTTTAGATGGATGGCGTAGTCTTTGATTCAAAACTAATCATATCTATCGCACTATATACAATCTAACATACTATCATACTATCACTATCCTATACTAATATACTGTCGTATACGATGCCTGTTTTACAATACTATAACTATCCTATACTATACTAACATAGTGTGAACGACTAAACCTTTTTTAATATTGGAATAACTCTTCCCGTTTTTTCCAATCCAGAGGCAAACCTCCGGACATGAGGGAATCTGCAAAAATAAGAAGCAATTGCTTAATAGAATAAAACTGAACTTAGCTCCTCAGCTACCCGCTAGGTTATTTTATCCGCGGTCGCAGGAGATTTACTAATATTAGACCTTGATTTTATGTTCTTTCTGTACATATCCTCGGTAACCAAATGCACTGAATCCTTTTATCGCATTATTACTACATACTCTATGATCCTTGGATATACTCTGTCTTGGATCTCTATAGGTATATAGATGGGGGGAAATTATCTAGACATTTGTCTTCGCCATCCTCGTACCTACTTATCCCCCATTAATTATTGTGCCACATTCCTCAGTCCCATCCCTCTTCTTTACTATTAATATCTTAAAAAATGTTTGGCTTAGTGATGCTTTTGTCAGCTATCTAACTTCATTAATATTTTCTAGTTTGATTGCTTTCTTACACTCGCCTTGTTACAGTTTTTATAATCCCTAAAGGCCCTTTCACTTCCCTCTGGCTTTTAAAGGTTTAAATGGCCTTTTCTTCCTTTCCATTTGCCTCTTTACATCAGAATTCAGCCACATGGGCGCGGATTTATTTTTTTTACATTTATTTCCATAGGCTATAAATTTAGATGTGAACTTGCTTAAAATCCCCTTGAACACAGCGCACTTCTGTTCAAATTTGCCTTCCCGAAATTAAAAGTCTTTGTTAACCCAGCGCACTTTTCCTTTCGATAACAAAGTCCAAACGCCACTATTTCATGGTCACTATTCCCTAAGCCTCCAGTTACCTTTATATCTATAATGCACTCCACGATGTTAGATATTTCCAGATCCAACAGAGCTCATTTTCTAGTAGGAACCTCAACCACCTGTGAGAGAAAATTATCAAATTCAGCAAATTCAAGGAACTTCATCGCCTTTTTCTGTGATGGCAGTTCCACTCCACCAATCAATGTCAGGGTAATTAAAGTCCCCCATAATGAGCACACTACACCAATCAATGTCAGGGTAATTAAAGTCCCCCATAATGAGCACACTATCCAAACTTGCAGCCCTTGCCAACTGCATATGAAGTTGACTCACCTCCTCTCTGCTAGCATTTGGCGGCTTATAGCAGACACCAACAATGACATTACCCCCTTTCCTGTTGTCTAATTCCACCCATATTGCCTCCACTTTATCATCCATATCGCCAGTTATCTCTTCTTGTAAATTTGGCTACAATTCTTTTTTAACATTAACACATACTCCTCCCCCTTTCCTTTTTTCTCTGTCCTGCCTAAACAAGGCACATCCATCTATAATTACAACCCAGTCGTGAGAACTGTTTAACCATGTTTCTGCTATACCTATTACATCATACTTTTCATTCAATGCCATCATTTCCAGTTCACCCATTTTTTCAGCCAGGCTTCTCACATTTGCAAAAATACATTTTAGATTATAATCCTGCGATTTATTTGTACACTTTAATACACATGTCTCCCTATCCCCTTTGCTAGCCCCACCCCCCTTTCCGCCCACCACTGGCCTATCTACACCCTGCTTTCCTCCTGGGCTATCTATCCCAGTGACAAAGCAATAAGTGGTGAAAGCGGCGAGATGCATCCGAAATAGCACATGTATCACGGTGTTTATCCAGATAAAACTTTGTATTTATTGCGGTTTGTTAAAAACAACAATCGAGTCTCTGATGAAGCGGAAGTAACCGCGAAACGCATCAGGCCACGCTCCCTCCCCCTCTGGCTGTTTCCCTGTTTGTGAAGTGTCATGCAGTGTTATCGATTGTTGTTTTTAACAAACCGCAATAAATACAAAGTTTTATCTGGATAAACACCGTGATACATGTGCTATTTCGGATGCATCTCGCCGCTTTCACCACTTATTGCTTTACTACTTATCGTCTGAGGAGGTCGGACGGACCATTCGGCGTCTGGAGATCTCCGGTAATGGTACCGACACATGCGGTGTAGCTCCCCACAGTGAGTAGATCATATACTTCATATATCTATCCCAGTGAGACTGCTAATATGCTCCCCCCCAAACCTAGTTTAAAATCTCCTCCAACCCTCTAGCCATCTTCTCCCCTAAAACAGCTGCACCGCCATCAGTGAGGTGCAACCCATCCCTACCAAAGAGCCTGTAGCCGACAGCAAAGTCTGCCCAGTTCTCAATAAACCCAAACCCTTCTTCCTTACACCACTCTCTTAGCCACGCATTAATGCTGCTAAGCTCCCGCTGTCTCCCTGGCTTAGCATGTGGCTGCTGTAGTATTTCTAAAAACACTACCCTGGAGGTCCTTGCTTTTATCTTGGCCCCTAGTTCTCGGAAATCATGTTTAAGGACCTCACCTATTGTGGGGAGGCGTGTAGACAGGATATTGGGTTGGGGGCTGGGTGTGACCGGCAGTCGTGGTCACTTGGTGCCAATGACAAAGTAGAGGAGG